>ML785214.1:597355-634490 GCA_009831015.1 Picea engelmannii | reverse complement strand
ATGCTTCACCGAAATCTGTGTCTTCTGCATACATATCCTTCAGGTTTTCAAAGCCCAGCATTCTGACCCTGAACTCCTGCAGCAATAAAGATTTCCTGCTCAAGGCGTCAGCCACCTTGTTCGCAGTCCCCGAAATATGCTTTATCATGAACGTGAAGTTTTGCATATACTCTACCCACTTTGCGTGCTTCTGGTTCAGCTTCTCCTGCTGACTTACAAACTGCAGTGCGTGGTTGTCACTGTACAACACAAATTCTTTGGGTATCAAATAATGCCTCCACTTCTTTAATGCCTGGATAACAGCATAAAATTCTTTGTCATAGGTGGAGTAATTCAATTTCGCATCATCCAGCTTCTCACTGTAATATGCCACAGGTCTGTCCTCCTGACTCAACACTCCTCCAACAGCATACCCACTGGCATCACATTTCACTTGGAAGGTTTTCCGAAAGTCCGGCAGTACCAAAATTGGCTGCTCGGTGATCTTTCGCTTCAATAGATTGAAGCTTCTCTCAGCCTCGGCTGTCCACTGAAAATTTTTATGCCGCTTCCTCACTGTATCCATCATCGCGGCGCTAATTCCACTAAAGTTTCGAATGAATTTCTTGTAGAAGCTTGCCAAACCATGAAAGCTTCGTACCTCAAAAACATTCCTCGGCGATGGCCACTTCCTGATTACATCAACCTTCTCAGGATCCATCTTCAATTCATTCGCCAAGATAACAGAACCCAAGTAAATGAGTTCTGTCTGCATGAATGAGCATTTTTTTAAATTTATCAGCAACTTTTCCTGCTGCAGTCTCCTCATCACTGTTCTTCTGATCCAAGAAATAGAAGAAAAATTCCAAACGATAAAAAAAATGGATGAAAGAAGCGCAAGATCGACAAAAGAGTTCTTCTGATGCGCATAACATTGATCATTTATGAAGTTGTCCTATCGACTAGCCATGCTTGATTCCTAAGGAGTATGCATGATGTTTTTCTTGTATCAGTTATGACATTATGTCAGTGACCCTACGCATGTGATTGACTTGAGTTATTGTGGGTGTCGGGCGAGGGTGTGCTCACGGGGGAGCTAAACCACATTTTAGACCATCATATTCGACAGTGATAGTGTCGAACCGTCGATCAAGTCAAGGTTTAGTGGGACATTTATAGACCACACTTGGCTACCTGGGAGGATGCATTTGATTTGTGTGAACAGTTTCCTTTTTGTTTGATAGATAGACATTTGGGTATGGTGAGATACTTTATTTCGGCACTTGTATATGGTGAAACTTCGAGACAAAGTTTAAAACAAGAGGGGGTGTATGTAACATCCCTCTCTTGCACACACCTAATTTGACTTATTGTTTGAGGACACTTGAGTGCAATTCATCCGGTTAATTATATGATTGACTATTTCTCTTATGGATTATGATGATTCTATGGATATAATGATACGATATTTGATTATATATGTGTCGACATGTGCTATTGATTGGTTTCTCCTCAGTGTGTAGGACTCTGGACAGATTGAGGATGTCGATGGCATCAATGGACCACATTGGACTCCGGATCGATTCAGGGGGTGGAATGTTTGTGGTTTAAGTATTCAGCTATTTCATATGTGACATATTACTGGTATATTATGATGTTTTTATGGATTTCTCACATGTTTCATTGATGGATGCAGGATGACGATAACCTACTAATCAGACTCACATTTGGAGTAAAGGGGTCACGCACGACAACCATAGATATTGAGGGAGAGGTGTGGAAGTAGCCCTTCCACAGCCAACTAGCACTCCCTCAGTGGCTCAAATTGTAGGTTAACGATTACCTAGTTCAAGAGATCCACGATGTTGTGAGGAAAGACTGAGACAGTTGTTCACGAAGATTTTAAGGGTTGCGCAATAAGGCATGGTCCTTATTCCCTAGAAGCCCTTAGTATCCCACAAGGTCACCTAATGGAGTATTGACTCCAAGGGATGGATGTCTACAAAAATCAGTCAAAATGTGAGTGGCACCCTTGGAGCACATAGTGCATCTTGAAGGGCACGTCGCATAAATGAAACATGGATAAAGGCGAGTGACACCCTTGGAGCACGTAGTGTGTCTTGAAGGGCACGTCACAGTTTTAAGACTGGTGAGTCAATGAACCTAGGTACCTAGAAAACAACATCTCATTTTGACCTGGTCATCCTTAAGATAATTTTTGCATGGGTAAAGTTTAAAAATTATAAAATTCCTCTTAAAATATTTTTTCTAAGCCTAGTTGAATTTAAAGCCTAGGTCTAAGTAGGACATGAGAACTAAAAATTTCTTAAGCAATTAATAAAGGGGGATGAAGAAAAGTGGGGGTAAAAATTAAATTTAAAAATTAATAGAGGATTAAATTAATTAAAATGATTAATTGTTGTTATGTGCAATTCGTGTTGCCTAGCCCATTGTTTTGATGAGTTTACCCTCCAACAATTTGTGTTGCCCGGATTTTCGTTTTGATGAGTTTACCCTCCAGCAATTCGTTGTTGCGAGGCTTTTCGTTGATGAGTGGTGTCTCCAACATTAAATTACGTCGTTCCTGGGGTGAATTCCCCAGAGCATTCTCTTCATCTAGAATGGGCATTTCTTCTCTACCAACAACTCTTGGCACTTTCTCCCTTTTTAATAGACAGCCAGTTATTAGTGGCATGTGCCTGTCCTTAAATCCTGGCAGCGTCTACAGGTTGCTAAAATTTCTCTTTCAGTTGTAAATTATTCCCTGTCCACCGAATTTCGGGATAGATGGAGGTCAGCGTAAGGCCCTCCCTTAATTCCTTGCAATATTTTGAGTTTTAGGTGTAAACATCTCCAACGCTTAATTAAGATGGGGCCTTCCTTCGTTTTTCTTATAGGGATGTGATATAGATTAAGAATTCATCGAACGAATTTAAACGCGATTTACAAATGATTATATATATATCTGGATGCGTAATGGAAAAGTGATGTTAATTAATGCAGTGGTATTCCTTGTGCATGCGTAACGAAACTGTAATTCTGCCTCTCCTTACCTATTCCTACTAAATCACCTCACCATGAAAGTGTTAGGCAAGCTACTTGATGTTCAGATTCGCTTGCTTCCTTAGACTAATGTGCTTCCGTATTGATGAAGTACTTAGATCTCTTGCTCCATAAATCTTTGAGTGTTACCCACTTTACCACTAATTGGATTCAAATTTTGGACGCGTTAGGTAGCGAACTTCCTTTGCACTATGAAACAATTGATAACTACATGTGTGCATTAAATTGTTGATGTACGATGATCATAACAACTAGATTTCTAGTTCACCCTTTAATGTCATTGATTTATCATTGGTTTAGAAATCATACCCCTCACGCTCAATGAATTTTATGTTGAAGGGTGATTTTTCAAGATTGTTTCCTAGCGCCGTGGAATGATTGTTGATGTAATAAAGAACCAAGTAGTTAGATTCTTGCGACATGGAATATAGATGATGTATTGATTGATTGAAGTTACTAAGATGCTTGAATGATGAATTTTAACTTGCGCATTCTGTTATGTCTTCGTAAAGGATTTAGTGATTAGGTTTTCTTATGCTTTTGGATTTTTAATAATGATAGCTATATATTTTAGACCTCACACGCAATGGATTCTTGTAATAAAATATGGTTTGCACTATGGATTTACATACTAAGTGATGTTCTTAGACTTTAGTCTTCTAGTGCGTAATGAAAATTTATTATTGACAGATTACCGTATTCAGTGACTGGGCCTTGTGCCTCGAAAATAATTGACCATGCCTTACGCCCTAGATTTATTATGTTATCTTATGTGTTCTTAGTGATATCTGATGATGGCCCTTATGATATGCATTGAACGTTTAAGATTTGGATTGTTATGCGTCGTTATGAAGTGTAGACAGAAATGATGTCGGGATGCTAATAAGTATTGTGTTAATACACCGATATGCGGGTCATGGTTCATGATGACGATGAGTCGACACTGTGTCGTAAATGATTATCTTGCATTAATCTGTTCTGTTAATATATGTGAATGATGTGTTGATGATGTTTCCTTTAAGTGTGATGTGTATTTTCTAATGCAAAGGAATAAAAAAAAATTGTTTGTTATATGACGCTAGTTGTCGTAACGGCGAGGTCGTTACAATTACTGAAATGATAAGGTGGAGAGAAAGTGTTATAATTTTAGGCTATCACCCAAAAGAGGTCATGAACCACTTTGTTTAGTATGACTTGAGAGATGGATGTTTAATATCAACACGAAGATATGTTAAAATTGATCTATGACAAAGAGGAAAATTAGTAACCCTCACTGTTGGGGGAAGTAGTACTCACCAAATTTATTTAGGTTCAGATTCAAATGTAGAAGGAAAAAAAGAAACAAAGGAAAAATCTAGGCTAGAGATAGTGTAAAATAAAGTAGAGGAAGAAGCAAAGACAAAGATAGAGGAAAGTGTATAGGATGTGGCCACAACTAAGAAACCACAACCAATTTCTATAACAGTTGATGAAGGGAACATTCCATAGTAAGGAGTATAGTCATATAAATCCATCTAGTAGTCCCACCATTTCCCCTTTCTTTTTGTTGCACAAGAAGTGTGGAAACCTTTAGTTGGGGGGTATGATGAGCCCCAAAATTGACTTGTTTTGCTTATATTTTATGGCTATTCAACCCCTAAAAACCTTAAACAATGCCACCATTAAGATTGTATCTATTGAACTAACCAATTTTGTAGTCATTAATGGTTTATTGATTCACTAATTTCAAATGGTTATTTGGAAAACATTTTGTGGGTTTTGTGTTGAAATGTTTGAGTTTTGATGTATTTTGATTAATGTGTGTAGTAATAGGTCCACTAATGAGTTATGGATGATATTTTCACTTTCTATGGATTGGATATTTGTTGCAAAATGATCATTTACTTGCACTGACACTTATCTTCATTTGTCCAATCTATAAACCAAAAGGGCTGAATATGCTACATAGTCCTTTCAATTCTGCAAGCATTATAAAATGATAAAATTAGTCAACAACTTATACAAAGGGTGGTAGTTTTTCAACAAAGACTAGAGTGTGTAGATTTGACCCATTACCTCAAACTAAATAAGAAACATAATGGGCCTATGAATATGTTCTTTCAACAATTCCCTAGCCTCATAAAGGAGGAAGATGGACTTGCAATGATCTATAGTATTCCATCAATTCATTTGAGGAAGAGGAAGATGGACCTATGAATCCTCTACATAAGCCCATTGATTCAACCAATAAACAAGGGTAGAGAGATTAAGAATCCATTTCCTCGGTAGCCTACCAAAGTGACAGATATTTAGCAGAAGGAAGCTAACAATTATTGGGGTAAGATTAGTTGTAACCGAGTCTTGGAACTCCCTAGCAGCCTTGAGGGATCCAATAAATCTCCATTATAAATACACTCATGTGTAGCTTGATTTATGGTAGAGTTTGGATCTTTCATATTTAGGGTTAGAACTAGAAGTTATAGATTAGAAGTTTTAATGTGAATACATTTTCATTGATGAAATAAAATTGCTATTTTTTGAGTTGAGTTAATAGTGGTTCGTCAATCTTCTTCAAGTTATGGCCCTCTTAAAGAGGGTTTTCTAGTGAATGCACCTCTTTGTGTATTATCTTGTATTTTCATCTTTATTTTGTAGTAGTGTGTTTTACAATTCCGCAGTTTAGTGTTCCATGTTCAATGGATGGTTGAGAAATTGTGAACTATGTTTCATTTCAATAGTTAGATTGTTCATTTTGTTCTATTAAAAACTATTTTACCAACATGCCATGACCATATGGTTGGTAGGAGGAGTGTTAAGATGTTAAGCATGCTCTAGAAGTTAATTTTTCTCTATATATCATTCATCTTGTTTCCCTTAGCAATTATATTTCTTGTCTACAACATTTAATTATTGTTTTAATGGTTGTTTTTTCAAGCATTATGTTTCAATTTTTAAAGTGTGAAGGATTTTTTTTAGCCTTGAACATGAACAACCAAAGGGGCACTTTATGTTATGCACTTTATGTTAGGGATGACTCATGATACATAATAAATAAAGCCTTGCTAGGATCAGGTAGTTATAGTAGTTTCATTTATCAATATTTATTTTATAGTACTTATAATTATCAATGCATAATGCATTCGACAAAATTTAAAGTCTTAAGGGTTACATAAAAAGTGCACACTACTTCACAAGATTACACATCCTGGATGATAATTTAAATATAAGTTAGGGAATTCAATAGCTCATAAATTGCCAATTCTTAATCCCACTAAATTCTTCTCCCAAATTCAAGTAATATCACATTTTGAAGTTCCAGTATACAAGGAATAATTGGTGGTACTATGAAGGGATATGCACCTACTACTATTTTTTATACTACTAGTTCCCTTGGAAGTAGTTGTTCCACATTATGATCTAATTCTATCAGAGGAGGAAGTTTTTCTACTAAGGTCTCCTAAATAAGATGTAGTGAATGCATGATTTCTATTTTCTCATAATCACCCTATTTTTTTGGAGGTGACAATAAAGAAACCAATAGTTGATCCCATGTCTAAACCATAATTGCTCCTATCAAAGAGCTTCATTTATGAGCAAAACCTCCACATTAAATAAGTGTAACATTAATAATAAGTTTTATATAGAATCAATGAGCACAAGGTCATTTAATTTATCATTTTCAATCAGATTAATGAAAGTATTGTTATATTTAGGTGTGGGGTGTTAGCATTTTAATATTATCCATATCAATGATTAAAAACAACTTGTACAAGTTTTAAGCAATGAGGTAAACTAGGTGTATGTGCTATAGTTTCATGCTTATCATAAAATTCCTACTACACACTTCACCAAATTCGTCAAAGTTTGGGTAGTTGGTGATAAACTCATCCACTAGATTTTTCTTTCACAATCATTATTTTCATAATGCATTTGACCCCATAATTGCTCCATGCTCATAGCATTTGACTCCATGGATATCAATATCATGCTAACTTCTCCATGTAGGCTTGACCCTTTTTCCATTCTTACACGATCACTTCCTTTCTCATTGCACAATAAACTCCTTGTAATGTTGTGATCACATTAAAGACTAGAACGAGACCCTTCCATGTGGTTGTCCAGTTTAAATTTTGGTTTTTTTGTCTTGGTTATTAGTTAAGGGTATTAGATATGGTTTTGACACTTTGAGCATTTCCTTCACAATGGGACACTGACTCCTCAAGTGTGTGCACCATTATAATACTAATCATTGTTATTAAGCATGATTATAAAATATACCAATACTCATAAAACGATATTAAAGAATTTTATGAAATTATAAGGAATGTTTTTTTTAATAAATTCTTATGAATTTTACTCATTATGTTTATTCTTATCTCTTCATTTTTTATGTATTGATAATATTTTTCCTATAGAAATAAATTCCCTTCACCCTCTCACATATTAAGTTTTTAGAGTGAGGAAGCTAATTCCTTGCTAGCACCCCATGAATTCCCCCCCTCTTCCCTGGTTTTCTCAATGGAATTTGGTATCGACCATCATCCACAATAGTGATTAGTGGCCCCATAGGACTTGGTGGGAATATATCGTGTGACCCCCCTAGCCCTTATTCCTTAGTGGAATGGGTCAAACAAACCAAGCTATCACTTGAATTTATTTTAATAATAATATTCCTTAGTATAGACCATATTAACCCACCCATTTACAATACTTATTTTTCCTTCTTTTCAATGGGGCTAGCTACACCCTTAGAGTGATAACCATGCATATTAGCCACATAACACCTTACAATTTCCCTTAACCAACTTGACTTGCCATGGCATGGAATACTATTGTTTGTGGTACTACAAGTGTTACATAGGTGATTATATCTTCATGTCCCAAGGAAGGAGGTCATCATGTCCTTTCATCCTACAACATATATCATGGGTATCATCCATGGGCATCGAGGGGAAAGTAAACTCTACCTCCATTCTCAATATATTGAGAATAATGGAGGATTTACAACGTCTTACTCCACTCCTCTATGTAAACTAGGCCTAAACACCCTAGGAAGGACCCGAGTCTCAACACCCACCTCAAACTATTTCCATTTATCATTCATGCTAACACCAATTCACATTTATATGATAAATAGTTTGGGCAAGTCTCTTGCATCCTAAATTATACACACACTTTCCAAAAAGCATCAAGCATGATATATTTATTATAAAATAATATATAGTACTTATAGATAGCCTACTCATTATCAATGTATAGCATGGCGTCACCACCTCTCGACTCTTGTGGATTCTAAGTATGCAAGTTAGTTCATAATACATATGCATAAATATTTTTTTATCATATCAAATGGGATGATATACACCTAACTCATAAGGATGTAATTATCTCATCAAAGTAATCAATCCCCCCCAACACCCAACAATTGGAGCCACATATGTCAATAGGTAAAATAAAACATGACTACTATCAATAAGGAATCCATGGATAATCTACAAAAGCAACATGCATAACCATAACCTGAAAGATTCTTCCCCACACTCATGGATGTCATTCCTAGTAAACTTGTCAATGAAGACCAATGTGCCTCGCCTTGTGGGATTTGAACCAATAACCTATTAACATCGAGCAAACCAAATTTCCAAAAACATTGGAAACAACCAATTGAGTTATCCCATTGTGCTAAACACACATGCACACACATAGAGCTTGGTGGTATATCTTAAGGGCTTGAATGCTTTGAACATCATGTAGAAGTTCATAGAGTTTATCTCTATGCCTGGTATCCTCTATCACATGCCTCACTCGATGTCCCTATTGGGTTATGAATCATAATCAATGATAATGATTTGACAATGGGTACCATCCATAATTGAAAGAAAGTGCCCAAAGTTTCTTTGTAATATATATATAAACAAACATACACATGAAATTGTGATCCAAAAAACCTTAGATGTTGATAATTTTAAAATACACATAAACATATGCTTGATTCTCGAAATAAAATGGTCACTTGAGTCTATGCAAACTACATGTGAAAAACTTATCTAACAAATCCACTGTAATGATAAAATGACTTGCAAATAAATAATCTTGAAATGAACAACAATAATGTAATCACATACACAAGTTGGAAAAATGGAGTTCACCCAATTTGGGCTGCCTCTCTAGGTCCGATTCCATTAGAAACCTTCTTTTATTAATGCTCAAATACTTGTGTTTTACAATGACCTTTTCATATGTTGCTCAATAGCAAAAACAAAGTGCACTGCTGGATTCTTGGAGAAAAATCGTGCAAAATGAGTATAAATTTCTCGAAAATTCATCAAGGTACCCCTTAGCATGCTTTATGATGTAGCCTCACAACTTTGGTATCCTCGAGCATGCATTTAAAGATTATACCTTGCATTAATTGTGTATCCAACGTTGGTCCACACACCCATTAAATAAGGCGCATGCCCCGAACCAACCTCTAAAATTCTAGGCATACATTAAATGCAATTTGGTGGGTTCTATAACCAAACCCATGTTTTAGGCATTTTGGTTAAGTCATTGGTATTATATATAGTAAGTCAGGAGTTCAATCTCCACCGACCATACTATATAATGTTTTTGTTACAATGGTTTAACATATGGTGGATATATTTTATAAATAGTATATAACCTCTGCGTGTATTTCGTTGGTAGCTCCGTGTTTAGTGGAATGGTTACATGGTATACATATAGGCCAAGGGTCGAGGGCTTAGGCCCTCGACCCGTTGGCCATCCATTTGAACGTTATTACAAACTTAAATACAATTGAAACCATATATATGTTAAGTAACATGGTGGTGGTGTGTTGGTATAGAGAGATTTGTTAGACATGTGGTAGACCGTGGGTTCGACCCTTGTCAACTCCCAAAATTTTAATAAACCATAGCCATTTAGGCCAATTGGAGGTCGACACGTGGCGACCTCTCATTGGCTTGTACATGCCACGTGTCATTATACAATTCGTTCACTTGTGTACCACTTGCCAACCTAAAATTGGGCCACTTGGATTGTACCTTGCCCGATCAACTACCAATAATCATGTGCCATGTGTCACCCTTGTAGTGGTGACACGTGTCACCTCTTTTTTCCCATGTACTTTGACCTATATTGACTGGAACTTTGACATCTCATAAAATTTGCATACAAACTTCGTTTGACGGGTCGTTTGACGAGTCGTTTGCGTCGTTGGAAAGTTGGCGATGAGCTCTATGCATTGATGTTATTTTAGAGAGAATTTTGGACGGTTCAATTTTGAGAATTATTGAACCATTCTGGACCTCTGTGAGCATTCCCAAATCCTCTTGGATCAAGTTGTGACCTAAATTCATATAGAACAGGTCCATAATTCTAACATCATAAATGATGTTTATAAGTCTCATAAACATGTGTGATTTGATCAACCCATGATATTGTTAGATGGCTTGATCTAAAAACATAACGTAAACTAATATTGATTTAGTATGTAATCAAAATGTAGATCATCACAAAACTAAATCATATGATAACATATATGTGAAGCAATACATATAGAGAATATTTTTTTAAAATATCGTATACATAATGTGAAGCAATAAATATAGAGAATATTTTTTAAAAATATCGTATACATAAAAATAAACACAATATTATGTTTCATAAGTTTGAGACAATTAACAATAGTTTCATATTGAATATCTATGATGGCCATCCCCCATATCATTTTTTCTTAAATTATTATTATATGCTTTGTCCCCTCTTGTGTATTCTTAGATCCATGAAAAATAAATAAAAAAATTTGTCCATGTCAATAATTCATTGAAATTATAGGGGTGGCAGGTGTGGGGGATTGTTGACAATCCAAGAGGAAATATCAGGGTTTTTTATGCTTGAGGCCTAGGTTGCGTCTCAAAGAACATCATTGAGGCCTATTCTCTATGGGCATGTCCTAGACTAGCAATAGATATGGGGATCTCTAAGCTCTCCATCCTGGGGTGACTTAATGTTGGTGATTAGAGGAATGATCAAAAGACACATTATTGGGAACAATATCATCATAGGTATCATGGCTCAATCGCTCACCCTCCTAAATGAATTTGAGGAATACTCCTTGCATCACATCAAGTGAGTGAATAATTCACATGTCGATCAATGGGATAAATAAGGGGCATACTTGGAAGAAGGTATAAAATGTATCAATGGGATTAGAAGGATATGCCCTCTACCTTAACTCACATGGGTAGCGTTCTTCAATGTTTTAACAAGTGGCACGGTATGGGAACTATAGTCCAAGTGTTCATTAAGTTTCCACATTCATTTGATAGTGATATAGTTGGTAGCATTAAATTGAATTTGTGTGAATTCAAGTGCATTCACATGGGCTCTCTCCCAAGTATGTGAAAAACATAGTTCATTTGTGCAATGGGTTCGACCTTGGGTTTTCTTCCCTGTGGCATTGGGGTTAGGTTTCTCAGTTTTCATTTTTGCTCTAGAGCATTCATGATCTCTTATTGTTGGAGCTTGGACACTGTGGGTGGTTTTATCTATCTATTGGTGAAAATTCAACATCTATTGAGCTTTACCTTGGACTCCAAGTTTTCATTTCTCTTATTTGGTTTCCTCAATATTAATACCTCTATCTTTCTAAATCTTAATCATTCTTCTATGGACTCCTCTCTTCATGAAAGTGGGATTCTTAAATGTTTTTTATTTGTTCGGTTCAAGTATTTTCCTTTTGTCTTTGTTGGCCAAATTGATAGTGGTAATGTTGGTGGGTCAATCCTTGAATGTTTTTCTTTTCGTTTAGCTTTCCAGTGCCTGAATATTATAGGTGGTTTTAACCACCTCCCCAGGTCCCTCTTTTCCATGTCTGACAAGGATCTCTCTGGTTTTCTCGATAAGGGTATTTTATTTTATGA
Organism: Picea engelmannii; assembly: GCA_009831015.1. Taxonomy (NCBI): domain Eukaryota; kingdom Viridiplantae; phylum Streptophyta; class Pinopsida; order Pinales; family Pinaceae; genus Picea; species Picea engelmannii. The sequence continues at coordinate 622,542 of ML785214.1, read as the reverse complement.
TATATATGATCACTTGTTTAGGTTTTCTTGTCTATTTGTTAGCTAGCTACATATACTTTAGGTTATTTCTAGCCTTGAATCATTTCGATTTTTCTTTAAGCCTGGTTTTCCTCTTTGGGTAGGAAAACAATGATGGGTTCATGGGGTTTAGTTTCAGGTTCATGTGGTTATGTTTTGGAAAATGTTTTTCCATCTGGACTCTTAAGGACAAAAAACATTTATGTACATTTTGTGAATAACTGGTAGAATGTTTATACTTGCAAAAAAAAGAAATACGAAAGAATGAAAAGAATCATCCATTAACAATGGGAAGGAAAAATAATACACTTGGTAGATGAGCTTGTTGAAGTTGATGGGATCCAAAGTCGCTCCGTGGGATGGGTATTGGCTTCACTGATGTGTGAGTAGTCCCCTCCTTGGTGGAGTGAGCAAGTAGCATGAAAATGAAATCACTATCAAGAGGAAGAGGTCCTCAAGATTTATGGTGTGATTTTGGTAGCATAACTTTGCTATGGATGGATGGTGATATAGATGGAGTGACCTCAAGCCTTTATTTATAGGGAAAATAGTGGTTAAACCCCCTTGCCATGGTCTTCAAAATAGTGGTTAAAGATGACGAAATCAAGGCTAAGAATAACAATTAGGGTTTATAAATGTCCACTTATAACTGTGTTTCCTTTTTGGCAAATTTGTGTTAGAAATAGTCAAAATTGTGAATTTTGCGAAGTTGTGTAGCTTTTGGGAGAACTTTCTACACTGGTAGTGCAACTTTTTGGGGGTAATATCTATGCTACTCCTTTGAGGTAAAAAAATGGATTTTTCCCAACAACTTCCATAGGTCTAGTAGAGGTGGAAAATGAGGTGAAATGAAGATAAAACATGTTGATAATGATACATTTCGGCAAGACTTGTGGAAATGTCACAAGTTAAAAAAATTTAGGCGATAAAATCCAGAAAATAGAAATTCACATGTAAATATGGACAATAAAACTTATAATATATACTCAAACATAAACATACAATATAATTAAACATTAATAACTTACACACTTATAAATAAAGTTACGATTTTAGAAAAAATCACATCCTTCTCATTTTTTACATAAAGGAAAATTCCCAAACAATAATAAATATATACCATATTACTTATGTCCTCATTTTCTATGCTATCAAAGAGTCTCCCAAATAATAATACTCAAATATCATGTTACTTCATATATTTATACTGCATATATTTATAGTTCAAGGTAATTAAAACATATGATAAATCCTATATCAATTAGAATGGGCTAATAAACATTTTTTATGTTATCAATGAGTCTCCCAAATAATAATACACAAATATCATGTCACTTCATGTATTTATACTGCATATACTTTAAGGTGATTAAAGCATATGATAAATCCCATATTAATTGGAATGGGCTAATAAACTCTAGAACTTTAATATAGATTCTCTTGTATGGTTATAAACTAGTTTTGGTGTTCTATTTTGAACATAGGAACCACAACTCCACCCACCTATGTTGACCTCTCTAACATGTTGAAACATAACTTATGTGGTGGCCATAAACTAGTTGACAACTTTGACATAAACCGTTACATACTTTAAGTCATCGAGTACACTTCAATTCAAGGCTCTTGTAATTTCATCACATTCATCTTCAATCTTCAAACTCCTTAACTATGAAAGTTTCACAAAAATTCCTACTTGTGTGATGTCCCAACCTATATAAACAATCACATACTTTAAGTTGTTGGCTGCACTCATTTCAAAACCCTTGTCATTTCATCACATTCATCTTCAATAGTTGAAATCCTCACCCATAGTAGTTTCACACCAAGTTTTATTAATTTCCAGAGGAACTTATAATAACTTATTCTAAAGTTAGTTAAAAACCTCCCATGTATTTGTTTTTTCTTACCTATATATGATCAAAATTGTTTCAACCGTAATATTTAATAAGACAGGTCCCTGCCTTTAGGAGTTGTTGTCATTAAGATTAGAAGTCAACCTAGAAAAGTCTGCCAAGGTGGAAGGATTATAACTGCCCGAAGAGTAAGACCGTTATGCTAAAGGAACTTGTGTCTATAGGTGCCAGAAAAGTAGGATAGACCAGAAAGCACTGCTCTGCCAAAAGAACAAGAACAAGAGTTATATATATATATATATATATATCATGTGGCTGATCTACACCATGGAGCCTTACGTGTTGAGTTTTAGACTTAATTCATTATTCATGGGGAGTAGCCTATTTTTTGTATTTTTTTTTGTCTGCATGAATATTGACATGACATTTTTACTGTGGATTGAAATTATGGATTAAGATATTTTTATTTAGATATGATTTCAATCTCTTAAAATTTTCTAATTTATGATTTCAATCTTTAAAGTTGTCTAATTTATATTTCAGTGATTAGATTAAGTTGTACACTAAAAAAATCAAAATCAAACATGCAACTTGTTGTGCAAAATATGAAGGTACACCATTATAAAAAAAATATCCAAATTTAAAAAAAAAAAAATTGAAACATGTAACTTCTGAAAAAAGGGAACATGCAACTTGTGCAAAAAAGGAAGGTACATTGTTATAAATACGACTAAAGCTTTCCATTTATCTATTTCAGGGTTCATGTGTATCTATTCTTGTATGTGCGTGTGTATTTCAGGGTTCATGTGTATCTATTATTGTATCTGCATGTGCATTATTAGTATTGCATTTACTGTGATTTTGAGGAAAAAATTGCAGAGATTCCCAAATTGGGAAGGAGGGCTTCTGGCTGAGTAACTTGTAAGATGGAACGTGGTTACTTTGTTACCTTGGTCTTATTGTGGTTATTGCTTTCATTAATATTGATCATTTGTAGTATGTGGTTTGTCCTATGCAATAGTAAGATCGAAAAACAACTGCAATTGCAGATTATTAGTGGTTTAGGAAGTGCATTTTCTATTAGTAATATTTTAATAGAAATGCTTTTTGTTTACATGTTCAAGAAGTTCATCTCCCATTGGTAATATTTTAATAGAAAGACTTTTTGTTTTATGTAAGAACTTAAGTTAAAGACAAAGACATAAATAAATTTATGACAATTTGTGGGTAAAAAATAACATGTAAGGGAGAAATTATAATTTATTTATTTATTTTGATTATAGATTTTATTTATAAAAATAAAAATAAAAAAATTAAATTTTATGATTTATTGATTTAATTTAAGTTTAACAATAAATTTTTTATTCATTTTGATTTTGATTATAGATTTTATTTATAAAAAAAAATAAAAAAATAATAATGATTTATTGATTCAATTCATAAGACTTAAATTTTAGAACATTGCTCTCACGGGATTGGCAAGTGTCGTGTAAATGGAAGGAAATTTGTAAAATGAAGTCTCATGTTCGATTCTCACCCGGATTTACCTGTGCGCCATTCTTACGGGCTGAGTGGTTGCACCTGGGGTTATAGTGGTAGCCGACGGGGATCGACCCCGTGTCACGCGAGAACCACCAGTTGCCATTCCCCCAGTACAAAAAATAAAAATAAAAAAATAAAAAAATTAGAACATTAAATAATTATCTTATATGTTGTACATGTGTTTTAGCTTTCTCTTCGGATAACAATATTGCATGTTCACATAACCATACACATAAGTAGTAAGTTTTCTTCTTCTGGTTCGTTGAGTTATTGAAATATAAATTTTATACAACCAGAAATCAGCAACATCATATTTAAAATGGAATCAACATAAGAATCACATCAAATCTTTTTAACACTTATTCAACTTATTCCAAAATCAATCATATTTAAAATGGAATCGACATATAAGAATTGCATCAAGTCTTTTTAACCCTTATTCAACTTATTCAAGGGATGGTGTTCTTTAAAGTCCCAACTTAATCAAAGGTTAATGTTCTTTAAGGTATATGTGAGTGATCATTTATCAAAGGTAAAACAATTTTTTGTATAGCCTATGCCCAAAACAGTATATCAAACATTAGTGTTATCACATATTTTTTCTTCTCCGACATAGCCTTGTTCTTACACACTATGACTCCATTTTAGTATGGTGTGTATGGGACCGTTCTCTACTTTAAAATACCTTAATATTTACAAAATCAGTGTGATCTTTCAGGTATTATTCATTCTCATTTTCACTCTTTGAAATTGAAGACCTTCAATTCAGTATGTTTTCGTTTTCTACTTTGTGGGATGATGTTTGTATTTTCTCAATTAGTTTGTATAACAAACAATAATTATAGCACCTTTTTTACTCATCTAGAAATTAAGTGAAAGGCATTCTTGTTTTACTGATCAACCCAACATTTTTAACATAACCTAACTTAAATATGGATTAAAGGAACTGATAACTATGATCATCTTCTTGATGTTCAAATTTTACAGCTATTAATTTCATATATGTATAAGTTATTAATGTAAATGGTAAATGTATCGACCTTAATATTCACATTGAACAATTCATGCTCATTTAGCAATGCCATTCTAGGATATAATAATCAAATCTCAATATTGAATTCTTTTTCTTTGCCTTATTTATCAATTTCAAAGTTCTAGTAATTTTCTATCGAATTGAGATTTGTCTATGTTTTTGATGAACACAACAACTTGTGGAATGTACCAATGTGATCTATCTTTACCATACGATTTCTTCCTTTAACATTAAGTGGTGTTTATTATGGAGCTTCAACATATACCAAGATTTTTTAATCTTATTGCATAAAAGTAAATTTCACCTTAAACTAAAGCTACATGTAATATGCCAAAAAAATCCTTAGTTTGATCTCCATCACAACAAACTTTTATAACTCTTATACAATCTATTTAATTTTGGCATGCCTTTTCCTCCAAAAGAAAATGCCTTTCCTTCTCCAACTTTTTGAGAGGAAAATAATCAATCCCCTTGTGCAGTGGTATGTAGTGAAACTCTAGAGTCAATGAACCATGACTCTTCCATAGAATTTGATTCAATGAACGCCAAAATTAGAACCTGATCTACTAACACATGGTTTCCCTAAAATCAACACTTTGACATTGTACTTCCTGGACTTCATTTACTCCTTTGTAATGGCTCTTGAAGGGACCCTTCTTGCAAAATTTCTAGAAACTCACATTTTACATGTTCTTCTATAGACTTCAACCAAGTGACTTGCTCTCCAATACTTATGAGGACATTGATGATATAGGTGACCTAAGTCACTAATAACAAAAGAATAAGGTACTCGAAATCTACTCTGTAATTGGAATACAAGTGTAAACATCTTATGCAGTCATTTAAGCTTGGCATCTTTTTTATTCTTAGTGACATCCCCATATTTTCATATGAATCTAAAAAGATATACAGTAAATTCACGACTTTTTCCTTTGATATGTTGATTTAAAGTGTTACAAATTGATCAAAGAAAACTTTGATGACGTGCATATGACCAGTTAATTTTTCATCACTCATTTTCAAGAATAAAAACTTTGATTTCAAGTACAACTTGTTCACAACACACTTTTCCTTATACAGTTCACATATAATTTACTAAATATCTCTTATTGTTTTAAATTTCTAACATGGTTAATACCAAGTCTTTCACACTTAACATAATAACAATAATAACAACCCGTATGATATCATCTAACTTTTAAAAGTATTCTTCACTCATATCTTCCAATCAATTTAATGCACAATGGTTCAAAAGTCCCAAGACCCTCTTAACTAATATCAACTCCATTTTTTATTGCTATAGATTAAAACATTCACCATCAAATTTCTCGTTATCAAATCAACTTTATTCACAATGATTCAAAGCTCCCTTTTAACTAATATATCGACTCCATTTTGAAATGTTAGAGATTAAAACATTCACCATCAAGAATTCAATTTTAAAATATCTTCGCTATTATACTTATATGGTCAAATGTTGTCATGTCACTGTTGCACTAATAATGTTGATCCACAAATCGAGAGAAGTAAAAGGAAGACCACAAATCTAACAGTAAAGTAAACCTTCTTCAATGTGAAGACAGAACTACTTAAATACAGACTTCGCCGTCTGTGGGAATCGAACCCACGACCACGTGGTTAAAAGCCACGCGCTCTACCAGCTGAGCTAAGACGGCTGAATGGAAACTAAAAATACAGGGAAATTATTCGGGGTTTATATTGTACTGCAAACCTGGATTCAATCTACCCGTCTGCTTTTGGGATGAGATGAACTTAGTAAATCAGTCCGTTTGATTATGCGGGAGGAACCAACCAACCAGTCATCACTGTAAAGCAAAGTACAACAAATAAATAAATAAATTATGTTTATCTTTTCTTTTTCCAGGATATCTTTCATTATTTATTCATATATTTGGACGAAGAAATGTTATTTCGAACACAGACCTAGCATCACTTCAATGTTTAATTTGCATTATACTTCTCGTTACAGCATTGGGCATAAGCATGATTTATATTTTTTCACGTTCATATTGAAACTCTGTAGACAATCTGATGAGATTTCTGACTTAAAAGAAGTTTGCCATCTGATTGCTTCCTCACTTATTTTCCATATAAATGCCCTCTCCCATAATGGTTGAGCAACTTAATAAGCATACGCATAAACCTAAACCTTAGACAAGATAGGATTTTGCAACGCATGGAAAGAATGAAGGAAAGGTTCTAATTATGTTTATTTTTAAACAAGGAAAAGTTGTATAGTAATTAGTCTCTCTTCTTAATTTTAATAGCTAATTAAAAGTCTACATTACTAGTGTTGTAGTTATTTCGTAAATATTATTATATTAGTTCAAATTTAATGAAACATTGTTGTTTGAAAGGAAATTACTATAACCACTGAAGTACAAACACTCGATTGAAAATTTTCACATTTCAAGTACTTTGCAAGAGATTCAATCCTAGTAAATATCATTCACTACAATTATAAGTAAACCATCTAATTATGTTCAAATCAACATTTACCTTATTTTTTAATTCTCAATAGATAATATTAAAGTCGTGGTTTAATTTTTTTACGAATTAATTTTTCTTCGAAGATTTTTTCCGGAAACATTTGTCTGAAATCTAGTAAGAAATTGTTAGATCCGCATATTTAAGTGACTATTTATGTATAATATGAATGCCCCAGGGGTTTTTCAGCATGTTGAATCCATTTCTACATTCAAAAATGAATTTTAAACAATAAAAAATAATGATTTCATACAGATTTATGTCACCGAATACTGATGAAAAAAAACATTTCATAGAACAGTTAGAAAACGCCAATATTAAAAACCATTTACTTAAGAACATTATTCGAGAAAACATTCCATTGCGACACATAACATGCTTGCATAATTTGCTCTCTGAGTTTTTTTGTGATCTATAAGCTAAGATTTAACACTTAATTTACAAACCATGGTAATGAGCACACATTTTGAAACTCGATGTGACAAATGTAGAAAAATGAGAGTTGAAAGCTTTTATAAAAGTGACATGTATGCACTTGGAGGTAATGGGCAAATTGAAAGAATATTTTTTTAATGATGAATGGCATATGAAAAGTATATGAATGGCATGGACTATTTTAAAAAACACATTTAAGAAGGAAATCATATCCCTATGCTATTTCATAATATAATAAAATACATTAGGACAATAAGAAATACATTTTAACTTCCCAAAAGTAATTCAATTACTTAAAATATTTTTTTGGTATGGACGAGGATCTTATTAGATCTTGAAAGAATGTGCCACCCTATAAGGTATTTACTTTATATTTTCACACTATTGAAAATTAAAAGGCATCTTATATTAACTAGGATTTTTGTGTGTGTGTGTGTGTGTTTCTGAACGATTTTAAGAGGCGAGTTGCAATTTATCATAAAACATTAATCGAGCTTCAAATGGATGAATCATTGGTTGTGTTGGATTCCTGACACTAGACTAAAGCTAAGAGCACACTTCCCCTATGATTCTATTGCCTGAAAAAATGCTTTATTGAATGATTTATGGAACTAAGGTTTTGCTCAGTAAGGGACAATGCAATTTTTGCACTAAGGGGTCAATTTTGAAAAACATAGCCTCGAGCAATTGTGGGTAGCATGGTTATGTGGGCCTTGGCCAAACACACTTGTGGGAGCTTACATAACTCAATCATGTTGCTCACTTTCAATTTTATGCCCCCAGACCAAATTCTCATTGTGTCCCTAAATGACTTTAGGAGGCGAGTTGCAACTCACCATAAAACTATAATCAAGCCTCGGATGGATGAATCGCCAACTTTGTTGGACTCCTGACACCATATTACAACTAGGGGTACCCCTCTCCTATGATTATGTTTTCTGATAAATTCTTTATTAGATGATCTCCAGAGCTAGGGTTTTACTCAGTAAGGGACAATGTAATTTTTGCACTAGGGGTCGATTTTGAATAACACTGGATCATGCGATCAATGTGGGTAGTGTGGTCACTTGAGCCTTGGAAAAACACATTTGAAAGAGATTATGAACTTGTTGAGGCTTGAATCCGCCAGGATCAAAACGACAACCTCATGAGGACATTAGTCCTCCGTTGTTTTTAGAGAGGTAGTTCTCCTCTTTGGCTAAAATATATATCTTTGAATATCTTGGAGTAGGGAGAGTGCTAGAAAACAAACCCCAAATATTTATTGCTTGGATTTAAATGAAAATGGTTCTTCAATAACCCACTATGATCTTTATGTGCAACACAAGTCTTTTTACAATAATAAAATATTGAAGGAGAGCTTCAACATCAGAATTAAATTGTGATCAACATCACACACAATCTTCTTAATCATATATAAATAGATCCATATCTTCTTCATAAAAAATAGGAGAGAATAATTTGATCATCTCAAAGAATTTTAAAAGACTATTGTTATCAAGATTAAAAAAGAATTTCATAAGTCAACCTTAAATATATCATACTTAAAACTTAAAGTTACAAGATACAGTCGAGATCAACCCCGAAGAAATTTTCCTATGATCTTCTTCCCTTCCCCTCTCACAATATTGATTCTTGGACCCTTTGATGAAACATCTCTTCTCTTTCTAAGAAGAGATTTTCTAACTACTTGAGTAGTTAGGGTTTCTCCCTTTCTTGAAATTCTCGTACAAGTTTTTTCTTGGAACATTCCATTTAATTAATGCCTCATTAATGAAATCACATAATTAATATAATTATATTGAAAATGGGTCCCTCACCCTTTTTAATAAAAGTTTTTATTTAAACTTTTATTTTTAAAGTTTGATTAATTTACCATCAAAAGAGGACGGCTGTAATTTAATTTTCTAGAAGTGAATAACAATTTTTTATCGATTAAAACCACATCTTATGTTCTCTTCATTGTCTCATCTTTCCAACGATATAAAATTTTCCCAAATTCGTCGCCTGGATCTCAAGATATGAGCTCGTGAAGTTGAATTGTCATGCAAGCCCATTAAAAATGAAGCTGAATGATATTTTAATTTCCGAGAAAAATGTATCAACTTTCAACATTTGAAACCTATAAAAACATATTCTACATCGAAATACCTTTCCAACGGTATAAATTTTGCGTGATTCTGACACCCGGAGCTCAAGTTATGGCCTCTGCAAGATCAACGCTCAACCATCGTCGATCAAAATTATTGTGCAAATGTGGGCCCTTGGATGAATTTCATGCTTCCCTTCATAAAATTTGAATTTTGGGTTTAAAAGTATATCCCACATGCATTGAGATATTATATTCTTCATGATACATAATACTAAGTGTTTTTTACACTTAGCAAGAAACACGAGAAGAGAAGAAATTATGGAGCTTGGAGGATTTGGCCCTTGGAAAATTGTTGAATAAAATAATATTTTTTTGGAATCCTGTCATCGTCCACCTCATGCCATGTCATCCATGATTCACTCCCATGTGTCATCAAGGGAATGGTCCACATCATCACCACATGTCATAATCTCATTCGTTGGTTTTCATGCCTTGGAATAGCTTTGAGAACTTGACTAAGTATGCGAGATGGGACAAGAGGGGATGGGGGAGAGGTGGGTTGGAGGGTTCACGGAGGTGAGGGAAGGGAGGTGAGTGAATTTAACCATGAAATATTTGTGAACCCGCGAACCCGCGATTGGATGAGTGATCCAAAGAAACTAAGTATAGAAGGGCGGTCGGTTAGACGAGAGCGAGTTTGAATATAGAACTTTTTATGAACCTCCCAACCCGGGAAATCACAAAACCGTGGTTATGGATGATAAAAAATATGTTAAGTGTGGAAAGAAATTCGGTTGGACTTGCATGCAGAATGGATAAAATACTTTAGGGGCTCGACACCCGCAACAAATCTTATGGTCCAAAATGTAGATCATGAAACTTTGGGTGAAAGTGGAGATCATAGAACTTGGAGGATGAGGGCTTGAACCCGCGAACCCGTGAAGTTGAAAAATGGTTAAGTGTAGTGTAGCAGAAGACTCATGACATGGGAAATTGGATGGAGATGAAGATCCGTCAACCCATGAACCCGATGAGGAGATGAAGGAAGAGTCTAAAAAACATCTAAGTGTAGAGACTATTGGAGCATATGGAGAAGAGTGGTGAAATGAGAAAAATGGTTAAGTGTGGTGATGGAAGGTGAGGGAGATACGTGATGAGAGTAATTCACAATTAGAAAATCGAGAGGAGAACAAGACACTTAGAAAAATTCTTCATAATCTCTCCTTCGGATCTTTAGACTAAATCTTGAATAACTTAGGCATGCAGAAACGAATTTATGATCTGAAAAGTGCATGATGAAGCTAAGACTGAGGACTACAGAGTGAACTTATAAAAGTTTAAAAAATGTCTTCTTTTGATATCAAGGATTTTATGAATCCAAGCGCATGAAAATATAGATGACCAAATTTTGGTCAGTAGGACCTCAATTATGCTACTCGATTTCAATTTTATGCACCCAAACCAAATTTCTAATGTGTCCTTGAATGGCTTTAAGAGGTGAGTCACAACTAGCCATAAAACTCTAACTGGGCCTTGGATGGTTGATATATTAGTTGTGTTGGAATCCTAAAACTGGATTATAGCTAGGGGCACCACTCCCCCATGATTTGTTTGCTCAAAATGATTTATTAGATGATCTTTAGAACTACAATTTTGTTGAGTACGAGATAATGCAATTTTTGCCCTAGGGGTCGATTTTGAAAAAAATTGGTTTGGGTGATTGTGGGTAGCATGGTTACATGGGACTTGGCCAAACACACTTATGGGAGCTTATGAAACTCATTTATGTTGCTTGATTTTGATTTTATGCTCACAAATCAAATTCCCAATGTGTCCCTTAATGACTTTAAGAGGCGAGTTACAACTCATCATAAAACTATAAATAGGGGTCAAATGGATGAATTGTCAGTTGTTTTGGAATAATGAAACCATATTATAGCTAGGGGAACCCTATACTGTGATTCCATTTCTCAAAAGATATTTATTGGAATATCTCCGAAACTAGGGTTTTTCTTAGTAACGAATGATGAAATTTTTGCACCAGGGTTCGATTTTGAAAAACAATCGCTCAAGCGATTGTAGGTAGCATGGTCACATGGGCCTTGACCAAACACACTTGTGAGAACTTACAAAACTCAATTATGTTTCTCAGTTTGTTTTTTGTTTCTCCCAGACCAAATTCCCAATCTGTCCATAAATGGCTTCAAGGGGGGAGTTACAACTTACCATAAAAATCTAACTAAGACTGAGAAGGATGAACCATTGTTTTTGTTGGACTCCTAACACTAGATTGTAGTTAGGGGTACCCATCTACTATGATTCAATTTCCTAGAAAACACTTTGTCGGACAATATCTGAAACTAAGGTTTTACTCAGTAAATAATGAATGCCTAAATATCGGCAAAAGCATGTAAGTTCTTCCACATATGTATAATGCAAGTATATGGAACCGGTGGTATCATAAGAGTGTGGTTACAATTTATTCCTCTTATGCTAAAAATAACTAGGGATTTTTTTGAATCCCCCCTTTAATTAAAGTATTAATTGCTCTTAGGCCTATTGTGAGCATTTGTTTTATGTTGTTAGAGCTAGGATCAATTCATAGTGTTGATAATTGATGAATTATGAGTTTCATGGCCACAAATCACTTGATTTTTTCTGTTTTTTTTCAATTCTTAATGTCATCTAAGGGTTAACCGCATTGTGGTATGTCATCTAAGGGTTAACCTCATGCCTAACATCCTTCCCTTTTCCTCTAAGCTCACTTAGCTCATTCCAAGACCAAAATCCACTTCAAAACCAAATAAGATAACCATGAGGGGAAAATATGAGATAGATAAGGTTTAAATATTTATTTTTAACAGGAAGTGAGGAGATATCCCCGAGGTTGACATCAGTCACTTGGGTGATGGATTCCCTTTCCCAGTAAGCCTCTCTCTGACTTTAGTGAGGCCATAGCAATCTCCAACCCAAAAATCAAGGAAAATGATTGTAATATCACCCCAGTTCACTAATGATACCTCACAAGATCCACTCACTCATCCCAACTATGAAATTTCTTTCTTAGTTCATAAACGTGTAGTTCATTCACTTTATAAAATCATGCATATTTCTCAACTTATGTTGGTTGTGGAGCCTGATTATCTTCATGATTCATAGGTTTGTTTTAGCTGTGTTTGGATCCCATTTCCTAACAGGGGGTGTGGGGGGGGGCAACAAAAATTAATGGATCCCCCCCTAGTAGGGGATTCGAAGGGGGTGTGGATGACAATTAATGGAGCCCCCCCTCCCCGAGTGGGAAATTAAGGGGAAATGCCCCTGAAGCAATTTTTTGGGAAAATTTTCCTTATAAAATATTGTATTTTCGTAGTCAATATGGACTGTTCATTATAAGGTCGTAGATCTTACGATTAAAGTTATGTTAGCGAATTTTTCTCTAGAAGGAAACCCTATTTTTATATCAGGTCATTGCATTACGACTATGTATGCAAGTGAATATTGTATTCTAAGAGAGGATATTGTGAGAGAAAGAAGAGGAAGTTACAATAGGTGTGTTCTAGATTGTATCCATTCAATTTTGTTGGCTAATAAAAAGGAAGGACCTGACAATTTCTCTGGTGGACATAGCCCACACTGGGTGAACCACATATATTTGTGTCTCTATTGTATTGTGTATCTTATGTGTTTTATTTCCTTATTTGTTTTATTTTATTTCTTCACGATCATGTTTTTCTAACAACTAGTATCAGAGCCAAAGGTAACTCACAGGAAAAGAGGGTTCCTGGATTGAGTGGGAGAAATGGTCGAGGATGAAAAGTTTAAGGTCGAGAAATTTAATGGCCAAAACTACCAGCTATGGAATATGCAAATGAAAGATTATTTATATCAAAAGGATTTATCCTACCATTGGAAGGAATACAAAATAAGCCGACAACTATGACAGATGAAGAATGGAAGGTTCTTGACATAAAGGAATTGAGAACGATACAATTGCGCCTGACAACGTGAGTGGATTTCAATATTTAAAAAAAAAATACAACAAAGGATCTGATGGAGGAATTGGATAAATTGTATGAAAAACCCTCGGCCTAAAATAAGGTATTTATAATGAAGCGATTATTTAATATGAAGATGTTAGAATATGGGTATATTGCCGATCATTTAAGTGAATTTAATACAGTTACTAATAATCTAAGTTCTGTAAAAGTGGACTTTGATGATGAGGTTAGGGATCATCTTATCTTGTGCTCATTGTTAGAAAGTTGGAAAGGCTTGTTCATGGCTTTAAGTAACTCTATCTATGGTTCAAACACTCTAAATTTGATGATGTTGTTGGTGTTATCCTTAGCGAGGAAATGCGATGGAAAAAAATAGGTGAGACATTAGGTAATGCATTGACTGTGGAGAGTAGGGAAAGACAAAAAGATAGAGGAAAGGGCTCAGGGAACCATGATAATTCTAGGAATGGAAGATCCAAATCCAGACAAGGAAAGATAGAGTGTTGAAATTGTGGGAAGAAAAGACATATGAAGAAAGAATGCAAAGCTCCAAAAAAACAAAAAGATGGACAACAGGAGAAAAATAAGGGCGCAAATGTAATAAGTGATGTGTTACAAGATTCTTTAATTATTTATTTAGATAATATTATTGAATCTTGGGTAGTAGATTTAGGGGCTTCATTTCATTCCACACCCCATAGGAAATATTTAAAATATTATGTTCAAGGTGATTTTGGACAGGTTTATTTGGGTGATGATGAACCATGTCAAGTTGTTGGAATGGGCAAGGTAAAAATAAATCAAAAGAATGGAAACCAATGGTTACTAAAAAAGGTGATACATATACCAGATCTAAGAAGAAATATAATTTCAATAGGGCAGTTAGCAAGTGAAGGCTATATATCTATATTTTCATATAAGGTGTGGAAGGTCACTAAAGGATCATTGGTAATGGAAAAAGGGGAGAAGGTAGGTACATTGTATTTTTGTATTGTTAATGTTGACTCTTCTATCTCTTTAGCTTCCACAAGAGTGAATACAACATTGTGGCATCATAGGCTTGGACACATGAGTGATAAGGGGATGTAGATACTTCACAAAATAAATTTGTTGCCAGATCTTAAACAAGTTGATTTGGATTTCTATGAGCACTATGTTTATGGAAAACATAAGAGAGTTAGATTTCTCAGAGTCAGAAAATAAAAGAAGAGTAAAATGTTGGAGCGTGTGCATACATATGTATGGGGACCAAATCAAGTATCATATCTTGGTGGCTCTCATTATTATGTTACTTTTATTTATGATGCAACTAGAAAAACTTGGGTTTATCACATTCGATACAAATCTGATGTTTTTGATATTTTTAAGAAATGGAAAGCTTTGGTTGAGAATGAGACAGGAAAGAGATTGAATTGTGTCAGATCAAACAATGGAGGTAACGCGACACAAAGTTTGATGATTACTGTTCATACCATGGGATTCGTAGAGAAAAAACAATTCCAAGAATGCCACAAGAAAATGGTGCATTAGAAAGGTTGAACAGGACAATCATGGAATGTGCAAGGAGTATGAGATTGCATGATGGGTTTCTCTTACAGTTCTGGGAAGACATTGTAGATATTGTTGTTTACTTAATAAACCAAGGATCTTCAATCTCGTTGGATGGTGTCATTCCAAAGGAGGCATGTACAAGTAGAAAGGTAAACTATTCATTTATGAATACTTTCAGTCGTGAAACATTTGTCCATATTGATAAAGAAAATAGAACAAAGCTAGAAGAAAATCCAAGAAGTGTACCTTTATTGGATACAGTGTTAATGATTTTGGTTATCGCTTATGGGATTATGAAAATCACAAAATCATTAGGATTAGAAATGTCATATTAAATGAGAAGGTCATATACAAAGATCAGTTGTAGGGAAAGAAACATCAAAAATAAAAACTTGAATACACAGTGCTTGATAAGATCACTAAAAAAGAAATTGCAAAGGTACCAGAAAATCAAAATGTACAACAACAGGAGCAACAAGTACCTGAAAATCCTGTGAGTGTTGTTAAAATATCTACCAATTTAAGTAGACCCTCTGAACGATATTGTCCTTCATTGTTTTATTTATTGTTGATTGATTCTAGTGAACCAGAAAGTTATGAAGAGGAAATGTAGGTAGACACTAAAAATAAGTGGGAGAAAGGCATGAAAAAGGAAATTGATTCCTTGGTAAATAACTAGACTTGGGACTTGGTTCATTTTCCTGCAGGAAAAAAGGCATTGATAAATAAATGAGTTTACAGGTTGAAGGAAGAATATGGAGGTAAAAAGTGGTACAAGGATAGATTTGTTGTAAAGGGGTTTGTGAAAAAGAAAGGTATAGATTTTGATGAAATATTTTCTCTTGTTGTTAAAATGACTTTGATTCAGACTATTTTAATTCTTGTGGAAGTAGAATATTTGCAATGAACAGTTAGATGTAAAAACAACTTTTCTCCATGGGGATTTGGATGAACATATTTATATGCAACAACCACAAGGGTATGAGGTCAAAGGGAAGGGGAATTTGGTATAGAGGTTGAAAAAGATCTTGTAGGACTAAATAAAACTCCAAGGTAGTGGTATTTGAAGTTTGACAGGTTTATGACAGAGCGAGGTTACAGTAGATGTCATTTTGATCATTGTGTTTATTTCAAGTGGCTAGAAAATGGAAGCTATATTATCTTGCTATTGTATGTAGATGACATGCTTGTTGCAGGGTCTACTATGCAAGATATAAATGTGCTCAATAAGAAACTATGTAATTCATTTGTGATGAAGGATTTGGGTGCTGCAAAGAAAATCCTTTGTATGAGAATAATAAGAGACATGAAAAATAAAAAATTGACATTGTCTTAGGGTGAGTACATAGATCAGGTGTTGGAGAGGTTTAGAATGTAGAATGAAAAACCAGTTAGTACACCTTTTGGCAGACATTTCAAATTAACCAAGGAAATGTGTTCCAAGAAACATGAGCAGATAGAATACATGTCTAGGTTATCTTATTCATCATTAGTTGGGAGATTGATGTATGCGATGGTGTGCACAAGACTAGATATTTCACATGCAGTGGGAGTTGTGAGTAGGTATATGATTAATCCCGACAAAGAACATTGGGATGCAGTAAAGTGGATTCTCAAGTATTTGAGAGGTACTACTTCTCATGCATTATGTTTTGGAGGTTTAGACATTTTTCTACATGGATATGTTGATTCAGATATAGTAGGTGAAAAATATAGCAAGAGGATCACCACAAGGTATGTTTTTACTGTAGGTGGAAAAACAATAAGATGGATTTTCAAAATACAAAAAAGTTATTGCACTTTAAACAACAGAAGAAGAGTATGTTGCTACTATAAATGATAGTAAAGAAATGATTTTGTTACAAAGGTTTATGGAGGAATTGGGAAAGAAGTAAGAGAATAGGAGGTTGTATTATGATAGTGAGAGTGCGATTGATCTGGATTATTTTCGACACAAAATGAGAGCGGATATATAATAAATAAATGTCAGAGATATATTAGATTTCCAATAATAGAAAAAATATATATCATAGATGCAACCATAAAAATAGAGATACATTAATACACAATTTCTATTAATGAGCGAAAGGTAGAAAACTGTAGAAATATAGAGTGAAAGACTCACTATAATGGTGACAGCTTATCTCTGAGAAGAGATGTGATGGCTACTCACATTCGCAAGAAAATGGTTACAATGAGACTCTAAAGGAATTTTTAACATAAAAAAAAAATCCAAAACCCTAACAGCGGAAGATGAAAAGCCAACAATTTTGTGAACCTCGTTTTGGGTAGTTTGGTGTATCAACTTCCCAGGGGTGTAACTTTGGCATATGATGTCTGTTTTGGAAACACGATAGCTCACTGGAAAGGTATCATCGAGGAGATTAATTTTGAGGGATAAATTAATGCCTTCATATTTAGTTGAGGTTTTCGATCTCGAAAAAACTTCATTTAGGACCTCAAAATGGCCTTGGAAGTTTAGGAACCGAAAAACTGCTAAAAATAGTAAGTTGTGAGAAGATTGTTTTGAGCCAGTTGGAATAGGTGGGTGGTCACCAATATCCACCTGAATCAATCCTCCCTCCTTAGGAAGAAATGGTCTCCATTGCATTGAGTGTTCGGGGGAGAGGGAAAAGTGTTTACTGAATATGCATCTTGATGAGTTGCTTGCCTTGCTGGAGAAATTGCGATGCTTAGCTTGTTGAAGGTTGTCACAAACCTGTGGCTGGAAGGGTTGTACTTTTTAAACCAGTCTGGCTACATGAGATGCATGTGTGAAGAAGGAATCTTTACGCTTTTCTGCAATCTTGTCGACCTTCTTCTGTTGGATAGAAGGTTCTTGGACCGAGGTTGCAGTGGTTGTAGTGTCCTTTTGTTCACCTTTTGAACAGATTGTGAAGAAGCTAAATTTTGTAGTATGAGATACTACCTTGCACCACTATTTAGGTAGGATAGTAATTGGACCTACCTATGGTAACTTGTAGAGATGACCCCCCAGAGTAACAATGACACTATGGGGTTGAGACTCATAAATATAATGGCTCTCCCACATATATGGCTAGCCAAATAGAACATCACAGATATCCAGTGGAGAAGCATCATATAGTACATCATCCTTGAAGGGATGGATGTCATATGAAAATTGAAACTATTGGTTGACACAAAGATCTCGTCCCTGGCGAATCCACCCAATGTTGTATGGTTGTGGGTGTGGTGTTGTCAACAATCCAAACTATTTCACAACCTACGCTAAGATGAGTTTCTTCTAGCTTCCACTATCAACAATAAAATGCAGTAGGGTCCCCTTCGCCCACATATGTGAATGAAAAAGACACTCCCCCTCTTCAGGATCTATAGGTTCTTCTAGTTGAATTGTTGTGGCCGCAACAATAGCAGTGGGGTCTGCGTCGATAAGCTATCTTGTACCAGTATTTTTTGAATTAGGGTTTAGATCCTTGTCTTTGATCTCGGCCACCAATGACTATTTTGAGAGACATTCATCGGTGTTGTGCCAAAGGATTTTGTGGAAATCGCACCATTTTCCAATGTCCTTCTTCATCTTTCTATTACCCCTCTTTTTTTGTGGCTTGGAATGGTTTTCTGAAGGCTGGTTGTTAGAGTCATCTTTTCCATAGTTTAGTTGTTGAGAATTTGCAAAACCGAACTCTCACTTGTTCTTGTGCTTAAATATTTGCTCGATTTTTACATCATATCGATAAGAAACACCCAATGATGAGATATCCATAAAATCCATTTCAGTTTGGATGTATCTGTGTAGACCCCCACAGTATTTCAGAACCAGATGTCTCTCAGAGTCTTTGATACTCAACTTGGTGTGTAAGGTATGGAAGATATTGGTGAAATCTGATATTGCTTGGCCCCTCTGTTTCTATAGTGTGGTCCATCTCATGTACTAGTCGTCATAGCTTCTTAGCTTGTTGAAGGTTTTCAGGAACTTGTGGCTAGAAGGGTTGGACATTTTTAACCAGTATGGATACATGAGATTCCTGTGTGCAGAAGGAATATTTATTCTTTGCTTCAATGTTGTCGATATGCTTATGTTGGATAGAAGGTGCTTGGATTGAGGTTGTAGTGGTTGTAGTGCCCTTCTGTTCACCTTTTGAATAGATTGTGAAGAAGATGAATTTTGTAGTATGAGATACTACCGTGTTGCACTATTTAGGTGGGATAGTAGTTGGAACTACATCTGGTATCCTGTAGAGATGACCCCCTAGAGTAACAAAGAATCTACGGGGTTGAAGGTCATAAATAACATGGAACTTCCACATATATGGTTATCCCAATAGAACATCAAAGAAATCCAGTGGGGAAACATCATACCTCATCCTTCAAGGGTTGGATGTCATATGACAATCAAAACTATTTGTTGAAATAAATATCTCATCCCTAGTGAAGCCACCCGATGTTGTATGGCTACGGGTGTGGTGTGTCAACAATCCCAATTGTTTGACAAACTCTATTGAGATGAGGTTCTTTTGGATTCCACTATTAACAATAAAATGAAATGAGGTCCCCTTCACCCACATATCTGAATGAAAAAGGAGCTCCCCCTCTTCTACATCTGTTGGTTCTTCTGATTGAATTGCTGCAGTCAAAACAATAGGAGTGGGGTCTGTGTCACTGATCTCTCTTCTACCAATATTTTCTGAATCAGGGTTCAACTCCTTGTCTTTGATCTTAACCATCAATGAATGTTTTGAGCGACATTCATTGGTGTTGTTCCAGGGGATTTTTGTAGAAATTGCACCATTTTCCAGTGTCCTTCTTTGTCTTTCCATTACCCTTCTTTTCATGTGTCTTGGAATGGTTTTCTGAAGGCTGGTTGTTAGGGTCGTATTTACCATACTTTGGTTGTTGTAGATTTGCATAATAAAACTCCTGCTTGTTCTGGTGCTTAAATTTCTGCTCAATTTTAACAATATATTGATAAGAAGCACCCAGTGATGAGATGTCTAGAAAATCCATTTTAGTTTGGATGTATCTTTATAGAGCCCCACGATATTTTAGAACTAGATGTCACTTGGAGTCTTTGCTACCAAGCTTGGTGCACACGTTATGAAAGGTATTGGTGAACTTTGAAACTACTTGGCCCCTCTCTTGTCATAGTGTGGTCCATCTCATGTAGTGGTCATCATAGTTTCAAACAAGGTAATATTGTTCCTTGATCACATCCACAAAAAATCCCAAGTGGGATCGATCCCAAGTGGGATACTCCTCTGTGGAAATTTTCTCCGAGTAAGTTTCCCACCAATATTTGACATGGGGGAGATCCTTAAGGAGTTAAAATGTGATCTTTTCCCTGTCAGGGAAATTATGAACAAAGAAATAACCTTCTAGCATATTTGACCATTTTTTTAGGTTATCCGCATCTATCTGTCCTTCAAATACAAGAATATAAAAAATAACTTGTACCTTGAAAGGCGAGGTGCCTCCAAATTATTTTTTTGATGAGGACGCACCTTTTTTTATCGACAAACATTGAAGGATGTGCGAAAAAATATCCATCATTTCGTCCCTCTGTCACATGAGAGCTTGCTCAAGAAACAAATTAATAGAATTGTATGGTCTGTTGTTTTTATTTTCTTCCACCATGGAGGGTTTCTTGGGTGTGAAAAATAGATTTTCCTCAAGAGAGACAATATCAAGACCCAACTTGCTATACTCAAATGTCATCGGGGACATGCACTGAAAAAAGGATCAAGAGAAGTCTTCTCTGATACCAATGATCTAGATTATTTTAGGCATGAAATAAGAGCATAGATATAATAAATAAATGTATATAGATATCTTATATATCCAATAATATAGTAGAAATATATCATATATGCAACCATAAACACAGAGATACAATAATACACAATTTATATTAATGAACGAAATGTACAAAACAATAAAAATACAGAGTGAAAAAATCGCTAGAATGGTGGCAACTTATCTCTGAGAAGAGATGTGAAGGCTACTCACGGTCACAAGAATATGGTTAAAATGAGTCTCTAAAGGCCTTTTTAAAATAAATAAAATCCAAAACCCTAACCCTGGAAGATGAAAAGCCAACAGTTTTATGGACCCCATTTTTGGTAGTTTGGTGTATCAACATTTCAGGGACGTAAATTTGGCATACGATCTCTGTTTGGAGTGCACGATAGCTAGATGGAAAGGTATCGTTGAGGATATTAATTTTTAGGAATCAATTGGATCCTTCTTCTATCATTGAGGTGATCGATCTCGAAAAAACTTCATTTAGTCCCTCAAAGTGGCCCCAAAAATTTAGGAACTTAAAAACTGCTAAAAATAGTAAGTTACCAGAAGATTGTTTTGAGCCAGTCGGAATAGGTGGGTGGCCAATGATATCCACATAGATAAATCCTACCTCCTTAGGAAGCAATGGTATCCAT
The DNA here is from genome assembly GCA_009831015.1 of Picea engelmannii. Lineage (NCBI taxonomy): Eukaryota > Viridiplantae > Streptophyta > Pinopsida > Pinales > Pinaceae > Picea > Picea engelmannii. Next base: position 601,096 of record ML785214.1, on the reverse strand, counting down.
TGTGTTGAGTTCCCAAGGGAGAGGGAAAAGCGTTTACTGAATTTTCATCTTGATGACCTACTTGCCTTGCCAAAGAAGTTGCACTGCTTAGCTTATTGAAGGTTGTCACGAACACGTGGCTAGAATGTTTGGACCTTTTTAACCAGTTTGGCTATATGAGATGCCTTTGCAAAGAAGGAATCTTTATGTCTTGTTGTAATCTTGTCGACCTTATTTTGTTGTGTTAGCGCTCTGTAAATTTTGTCTGGATGAACAGACAAACGACAAAGGTAATTGTTTCAACCTATTTTAGAGATGAAACACTAGCATGTTCAACTTAGACATGGATATCTCGTGTCACTTGATGTTTCTATGGAAACCGGTGGCTAGATTTTCTTTTTTTGGGGGGTTTTTTATAAAGTTGCTGAAGAAATGAAGATAACATTTAGGTTATAAAGTCATGAATGAACGATGCATCGACAAATCATGAAAACTATTAAGAGGAAAAGGTTAAATGAGGTGATGATTATGATTTTATATTTGATTTTTGCATGGCATCAGAGGAAAAAGAAACATATAACTGCATCATATCATATTAAAATGAATTTTGAATTGGTTAAGAAGAAATACACATAACCTAAATTGCTAAGCCAAGAGCATCGTGTGATGAATTATGGGCTTTTGATTCTCCAATTTAGACAGATGAAAGTGTAAATGAAATAAAAGATCACAAGAATTACATACTATGAAAGAAGACATAGCTCATATCACAACCAATTAGAATCTTTTCGTAAACAGTTCAAAAATCTTCTTCTGCATTTGTATATTCATTCTAGCTCTAGAGTTTTACAAAGTATTCCTGCTCAGAGGGCAGGCTCCTCTTTTCTCCATCATGTTTTCTATATCCTCGGGATGATATATATAGAGGATTTACTGTGGGATTCAAAATGATTAAACTCCCTCATAGTTCTAAAGATAGAGGTCAGTTATAAAAAGAGTGAAGTATAATGACAATTTTCCTACATTACAAGAATCGTTACAAACAGGTCCGACATATATGAGATTTTTATTTGAATGCCATATGTCCAAAATTTTTTGGAACGTACTCAATTTTACTTAAGAATTCATTCCAGCTTGGCAATTTCTTCCCTTGGCATGCTCAACCAGACTAGTTGATTTTCCCTGACGCTTTCAGCCGCTTCAGTTCTGATTTCTGCCTTTTTTCGCTTGCTCTGCCTCTTCTTCAACGCTCGCTTGTAGAGTCCATACACATGTCCATTGATGATTATATACCTCATGAAAGGATTTAGTCTGACCTTTGATTCTGGTTCTATCCCAGGGTCAGTATGGAATTTGGTTTCTAAAATCTGTGCAATCAATCTTTCTTTCTTATTTGTTGAGAAACTCGCCATGTTACTTGAAAACCCTGTTCCACTAAATATTGTTTTATCAGCTATGTTCATGTCTTCCAATTTTGTAGACACAAAGGTTTTCCTTAACTCTACAGAAATCAAAAAGTCGATCCAGTTGGGGATTACTTCACTTATGAATGAGACGATGATTTCTTGGAGACAAATAATGCCACCCATACATGCAGATCGATAGTTATCAAGTTCCAATCATTAATCACTAACAAGATTACTTGCATGTATGTTGGTCTACCATGATCGACCAATCCATTTAAAATGATTATCCTTTGAGTTCGTTATCTGACAATGTTCCCCTGACATCGCATGGTTGTGAAGTACCTGAACAAATGACGTGCGATGATTTGACCAGCCGTCACCCTCCCCTACACGAATCGTTGATTTGACATATTAGAACACGTGACATTGGGGATTTTGGGAAAATGGTTTTAGGTAGACCGCCTTTCACCCCGATGTACCTCTGAGGGCGCCACGCGCCCATGAATAAAACCACAATAGTTTTCCCCGAACCACCTTCGCATAATTAAATTTCGTGCTATTTCACCGCCCGATATGGGTCTCGACCGTTGATCTGGACTGCTTCAAGATCCATGGTCTGTCAGATCATCTCCTCTAGGCTCCCACTATATTTGTCCACATGCCACCATATATGTCCTGGGCTTCCAAATCGTTCCATGTCTCCACATCGCTTTATTCTTCTACTAAATTTAAAACTCGGATTTCAACCATAATTGTTATGGTGATAACATAAGCTCCAACTGAGGATGTTATCCTCCCTGTGAGGTAGTAAATAACTGTAGACCCGGTGCCTTCTTCTTTGGGCCGCTTTCAAAATGTGTGTGTGCATCTTGTTACATCTTGGATACTGAACATCAAATCTTAAAACCATACTTTGCAAATTGCTCTCAACTGGATGCTGAAAAAATAATGCTAGGATCTAACTGTACATAATTGTAACAACCCTCCTAGCTAAGGACATCTACTCAGTCATCCGGTGAATTTTTTTTTTTCTTTGTTAAAGTGTGTGCGCGTGTGTAGATGAACAACCCCCTCGACTCTATTTCAACACTCGAACCAACAGGACGCAAGTAAGACGAACACAATCAAGATGACTCGACCTATCCTAGCAACAACAAGAAGCAAACGCCCCGAACAGGAGGCGGGCAACTAACGGCTGCAGGCAGAGACAGACACTGGGGGTTAGGCACAATACTGTCACAGAATGAAGGAATCCGTCAGTAGAGTCGCAGTAGTGGAACTGTGCCTTTAAACAGCCCAAGACTACTGATACGGCTCAGAATGTGTCACAAGAGTGGAACTGTGCCTTTAAATAGCCCGGGACTCTTGATACAGCACTGGATTCGTTCCACCGGAATACACACAGATAAAAATACTAAGATACAAGAGGAGCCTACATCTCACCCGACACAGACAGCCTATGCAATACAAAACCACCAAGTACTACAAGATCGGGGACAACACGACCTCTACGGGAGACACAAGTCGGGAGGACCCCAATCGACCATTCTCCATTGGAACCCGACGACATCAACCGAGACCAAATGTCCCAATACTTCTTATTAACAGTCGGGGACCTTATCCCAAGGGGAAACCAATAAATTCAACTAGGCCAATAATATCGTTACGATCTAGGCATCGTCACGAATGTTCATTTAACAATTTGACATCACCACTTATGCATCCATATTCACATTGCCATTATACAATTACTCCACATCGCAATTCAACCCATATTTATATTTCAATTAATAATATTACGGTTGCAATTAGACAATTCATTATCACTGCAGGTCTACCACCCCTAATATTCAATTAATGATATTACTAATGCATTTAAACTAATACTTATCATGGCGATTCTACCCATATTAACTTTCAATTAAGCACATTTCTAATGCATTTTAACTATTACTTATCACTGCCATTCGGTCAACACAATCCTTCATTAAATCATATTACTATTGCATTAAAATAGTACTCCTCATTGCAAGTCTACCAACATTAACATTCAATTTAAAATGTCACCATTGCAATTAAACTATTACTCATCATTGCCGTTCTATCCACATGAAATTTCAATTAATACTATTACTATGGCATTTAAACTATTATCCCTCCTGCAATTTAACAACATTAACAGTCAAATTATAATATCAACCTTGCATTTAACGTATTACTCATCATTGCCATCTATCACATGAAAATTCAATTAATACTATTACTATGGCATTTAAACTATTATTCCTCCTGCAATTTAACAATATTAACAGTCAATTTATAATATCAACCTTGCATTTAACCTATTACTCATCAT
>ML785214.1:564375-590723 GCA_009831015.1 Picea engelmannii | reverse complement strand
ATGAATAGTAACACATCATATCATCTGTCAATCACATCATAATCAAATATCATAGGTCTAACATCAAAAAGGGTCCAGATCACTTGCGAGCAAGTGTCCTCAAAGAATAAGTGTCCTCAGTGCGCCAGAGCGGGATGTTACAATAATAATGGAAATTCAAACTAAAAATTGCCTAATCAACAAGCTTATTTTCATACTCCTACCTACTCTAAAACTGCTGAGATGAACACTCAATCAAGTGATGCTAAAGTGCCAATGTAACCAATCAAGCAGTTGGCTTCCCAATTTTTCTCCGATCACCTCCTTTTTAAGCAGGTAGAAAAATGTAAACAATGACGGTTGAAAACAAAAGTTGAATCTAAATCTTGAGCTTATGAATGAAACAAACTCCTCCTTTACTAAAGGATGTAATAGGATGGCCATAGGGTCTTGAAAACCATGACAAATCATTTCTTCTTGATGAGCAAAAACAAAAAGAAAAGCTTCCTTCGCAAGTGTTTATTGCTCTTACTCTGTTTCTTCTGTTTTGAGAACATTATCAAATGAAATGGAAACAATAGGTTGGTATACTCTTCTGTGCACATCAACGAAAATATTCATATATTATTGTACATCTTCAAATGTGACAACCATATTGTGTGCATCCTCTTGTTCATCAAACAATTCTGATTTGGTTTTATTAAACTTTTGGAAATTTTCTTGAGGACCGCCATTTTGATTTTCAAATGAATGAATGGAAATAAATTCATGTTCATAATCTTCTTGTGAATGTGAAGAGATGATTTCACATACTATTTCACAGTCTAGATTTCCCATAGACACATTTTCAAAACCCTCATCTGTGTCTAGGCCACTTAGAAATTGAACCACCACATCATTTTTAGGGGAAGAAAGACAACTTTGAAACACTTCATTTTGTTGGAAACATTGTTGAATATCTATATTAGTTTTAGGAGAAGGGAAATGACCTTTAACAACATCTTCTTCTTCTTTTTCAGGCTGACATTTGAGAATAGGCGACCTGAACCATGACGTACCTTCTTCTAGTCAAACCAAAAAATATTTTGCTGCAAAAGATACAGTTGCAAAGGACTCCACTATGAAAGATTCTGTTGTGAATAATACTGTGGAAAATGGGAAGAAAAAGGAAGATCCCCATAAGAGATTATTGACTAGGAAAGAAATGGTCACCAAAGAGGTAGAAAAATCTCCATCCTCTTTTGATTTCAAAAGTGAAATGGATAAGATAAAAAATTTGGTACCATTTAATGAATTGATTAAGAATAGTGAGTACAGAAATCAGATCATCAATATGCTTAAGATGGGGAAAACCTTTGACACCCTGAACATACAAGATGATCACCCAACCATCTTATTCAGGACAAGAGTAGAAGAAAGTAGTGAGAATGAAGAAGTTCCCCCTTTTAATATCAGTTTGAAGATCCACGACATGAAGCTACAAAATGTAATGATAGATTCTGGAGAATATCACAACCTGATGCCCAAAGTGGTCATGGACCAATTGGGCCTTGATGTGACAAGACCTTATAAAGATCTGTTCTCCTTTGATTCAAGAAAAGTGAAATTCCTTGGCAAGATCAAAGATCTAGCAGTGTCTTTAGCACAAATCCCAATAAATAATATCATTATGGATGTAGTAGTCACAGATATCCCTCCAAAGTTCGGCATGTTGTTGTCCAGATTATGGGCTGCAAAATTGAAAGGAACTCTCCAGATGGATATGTATTATGATATTATTCCTGTGTTTGGTCAGGACAAAAGACTGTACAGGGAGGTTTTGCTTAAATATATGGTCAGCAATAAATCACATCCTAGAAATAATCCTATATATTCGGTGGAGACTAAATTAGGGTCTTCCATCTTCTTCAATGAACCGTGCTCCGAATAAGAACAAACAAAAATTGTTACGGATGACAAAGATGAGCTTAAAAGGAAAATGGAGGAATTTTCAGAACAATAAGATGATGTAGAGGACCCATTATGGAAGATGAATTTCGATGGAGATGCCTATAGAGAAGGAGATGGAGTTGGCGTATGGATCAACCACCCCAAAGGATACTCAAAATTGTGTTCCTACAAACTTGTTTTTGAATGCACTAATAACATGGCTGAATATTAAGCGTTGATATTGGGATTGAAAGTTTTAGAAGAGATGGGTGGAAAAATAATTTTTGTACATGGATAATTTGAGCTAATTATAAATCAAATCAAAGGAATCTACCAAGAAAAACAATCTAGATTGAGGGATTATATGAATATGGTACTATAACTCCTTGATAAATTTCAAGAATGCAATCTCTTAGCAATTCCAAGAGAACAAAATCAGGCTGCTAATGCCCTGGCCACTTTAGCAACAGTTTTTAGAGTTCCAATTTTCCTTGAGAAAAGATACAAGGTGGAGGTGAAGTACAGGCCAACAATACCAGACAATATGAAGCACTGACAAGTCTTGAAAAATGAAAAGCAGATAGAAAGCTTCCTCAAAATGGAGAACGAGTTTGAGAATTTGAACATTGATCATGAATATTGTGATGATGAGGTAGATGCAGCTTCTTTCATGAAAGAAGGATATTTTGACAATCAGATTGTTGGCAAAGATATCGTTTGGCTAAAGAGTAATATCATCCCCAAGGGCCTGGTACTATTAGAGAAACTTTTTGATAACAATGACGTAGCCAGAAGTCTGAAGATCATAGTAAATGAAGGGGGCGTGGAAGATTGCAATATTGGGACTCCAAAGGATCTAAAGATCGTGAAGCTATCCAGGAAGCTCAACCCTGAAGTCAAAGAGAGGTATGTCAAATTAATGAAAGAACTACCTGATGTTTTTTCTTGGAGCTATGATGATCTAAAAGTCTATGATACTAGTATAATCCATCATGTTATCCCAATTAAAGAATATCACAAGCCATTCAAACAAAAAGGAAGTAAAGAAATTATTTGAAGAAAAAATCATAGTGTCCCCGAGGTTTTCCAAATGGGTGGAAAATCTGGTACCAGTCTAGAAAAAGAGTGGAGAAATTAGGTTGTGTGTAGACTTCAAGAATCTAAATAAGGTGTCTCTAAAGGACAACTATCCATTGCCTAAAATAGATTACATTTTACAGAAGGTAGTGGGCTCTCAAAGGATGTCAATGCTAGATGGTTTCTCTAGATATAATCAGATTGTGGTGCACCCTGATGACTAGGAAAAGACTGCATTTACTACACCATGGGGAACGTTTATGTACACAAAAATGCCTTTTGGGCTTATATATGCAGGGGATACATTTCAAAGAGCCATGGATATAAATTTTGCTGACAAAAAAGATAAATTCATTATTATCTACCTTGATGAAATTACCGTCTATTCTACCTCAAATGAAGAACACCTCAAGCATCTCAGAAGGGCGTTTGAAAAATGCAGGAAATTTGGCATATCACTAAATCCAAAAAAGTCAAGTTTTTCCATGGAAGAAGGGAAGCTCTTAGGAAACATTATTTCGAAGGAAGGGATAAAGGTGACCCCAACAGAGTTGAAGGGATATTGAAAATTGACATACCCAGAAGCAAAAAGGAGGTACAATCTTTCCTGGGGAAAGTAAACTTTATGAGAAGATTTATCCAAAATTTAGCTGAAATCATAAAACACATCACCAACATGCTAAAAACGGGAAATGAAATAAAATGGATTCCTGAAGCGATAAAGTCCTTTGAAGACATCAAGGTGGAATTGACAAAGGCTCTTGTATTGGCTAGTCCAAAATTTGAGAAAGATTTCATATTGTTCTCATTCTCCTCAGAACACAATTGTAGGTGTATTACTCCATAAAGATGACCAAAATTTCGAGAATCCCATAGCATACTATAGTAAAACATTGAGAGATTCTCCTCTAAAATATGATATCATGGAGAAGAAAGTGTATGCTTTGGTCAAGGCATTGAAAGAATTTAGGGCTTACATCCTACATTCACATACCACAACTTATGTTCCCAAAAAATCAGTAAAGGAAATATTGAAACAACCTGATCCTGAAGGGAAGAGGGGAAAATGGATTGCAGTGTTGTTATAATACAATCTTGAAATCAAGCCCAAGAAGTTGATCAAAGGACATGGACTTGCTAGACTGATGGCACAAACAAACTGCGAACTCTTGGGAATAAATTTCACTGGAGATATGTTAGACCATGCAGCAGAGGAAGAAAGGGAGACTCCACAAACATATCAGAAGTTTCTTGACTCTGCATGGTATGTAGATATCATTTTTGTGTTGAAAAATCTACAGGCTCCTCCTGAGTATAGAAAAACAAAGGCTAGATTTTTGAAACTAAAGGCAACAAAATTTTGTATAGTAAATGAATTTCTATACTAGAAAGATCTAGGGGAGATTTTATTGAATTGTTTGATAGAAGAAGAAGTAGAGAAAACCATCAAAGGGTTCCACAAAGGTGATTGTGGAGGTCATCATTATTGGAAGATGACTGTGCACAAAATTTTGAGAGCTGGTTTTTATTAGCCTAGCATTTTTCCTGATGTTTATAAAGAAGTTTCGAAGTGCCATGAATGTCAAATCTTCGATGGGAAAGAAAAATTGTAGTCTTTTTCATTAAAACCCATTTTAGTAGAATCTCCTTTCAGACAATGGGGCTTGGATTTTAGAGGGGAGATACATCCACAGTCCTCGGCTCAACAAAAATGGATCCTGACTGCAACAGATTATTTTACTAAGTGGATCGAGGTTGTTCCTTCTAGACAGACTATAGATGATGTTATCATTCGATTCTTAGAAGATAATATCCTGTCCAGATTCAGATGCTCGATCAAGATTATAACAGGCAATGCAACAACCTTCAAGTCTAAAAAAATGGAAAAATTCTGCAGTGATTACAACATTACCCTTGGTCATTACACGTCATATTATCCTCAAGGGAATGGGTTGGTTGAGTCTTCGAATAAAACCTTGGTCAGACTCATTAAAAAATTGTTGCAAGAGAATAAAAAGGCATGGCACAAAAATCTCATCCATGCACTGTGGGCTGATAGGATATCCCCAAAAAGATCTATTGCCACATCTCCTTTCCAGGTTGTTTATGGTACAAAAGCCATATTTCCTACTACATTGGGATTGTCGGTGATGAAGTTGTTACATGAGCAAGAAGAAGAAACAAATTCCAGTCAGAGAAGAGATGATGAGCTCATCAATATACAACAGACTAGAGAAAAGGCCTTCAATAATGCCCAGCTACGTCAAGACAATATCAAAGAAGATTTCGACAGACATACCAAAGTAGATAACTTCAAACTAGGATATTGGGTACTAAAATGGGACACCAGAAATGAAGATAAAGGTAAACATGGGAAATTTGATAACCTATGGTTGGGTCCGTTCAAATTCGTAGCTTACCATGGGAGCAACGCCTATTTGTTAGAGGAAAGTAATGGGGAATTCACTAGAGGAGGGTCTATGAATGGCAAGTTCCTCAAGCATTACATTGTTTAAAAAAATTATCACCCCACCATTCATTGTATATAATCGTTCTACTTTTTTCTTTACGCATGAGAAATTGGAATAAAGGCAGCATGGTTGAAGCTCGAGGTGGAGGCCCTGAGCTATGTTGGGAAGATTGTAAGTTTTTGAATAAAGATCAGCAGATTTAGATCACATTGATAAATCACAGCCCAATGGGAAGGAACTTAGTCTACATTTCTTTTCTACCTCACAGGGAGGATAACATCCCTAGTTGGAGCCATTGTTATCACCATAACAATTTTCAAATGGTATCCAAGTGTCGGAATTTTAGTGAAAGGCTATGTTACTAAGGATATATGATAATTCATAGGACCAGGATATATTTGGCAGTGTATGGACAAATATAGAAAAGGTGTGAAGGGTAATACTCGGTGAACCGCCGATCTTGAAAGTGGCCCGGATCAACGACTAAGGTGCATATCAGGGATTGACGTAGTGCGAAGATTAAGAAGTCGAGGGCGGGTCGGGGAAACCATTATGGTTTTATTAACAGACGTGTGGCACCTTTAGAGGTACATCGTGGAAAAATAAGTCCAACTAAAACCACTTTCTCCAACCCCCGATGCCAAAGTCCCCAGGTAAATTTGGACCATAGATCTTAAAGAGGCATGGATCAACGGTTGAAACTCATATTGGTGATTGAAGTAGCACAAATATTAATAAATCGAGGGTGGGCTAGGGAAAACCATCATGGTTTAAATCATGGACGTGTGGCGCCCTTAGAGGCACATCGAGGCGAAAAGAGGTCCACCTAAAACTGTTTTCTCCAACCCCCAATATCAATAGATACCTATAAAAGTACCCCCCGACATTATTTTATGATAAGTTGAGACATTCAAATGTTCATAAATTTGGTGCAAAGAATCCATTTGAAACTCAATCTCAACACTGAACCAGATTTGTGCTTCTTTCGCTGCTTAATAGGTATTGTTCACCATGGCTGCTAATCCTGTTGTCTTATCTATACATGGGCAAGACATATCCTCCAGAGAAGAAGCCCTAATTGATAGAGACTCCAACGTTTTCGACACAAAGATAACAGTCTCACCCGTTTCTGTGTCCAGATTGAATTTGTTGGACAATGTCAGAACGGGCATTCCTTTCCTCGAAGCGGCTCAAGCCTCCATCACCCCTTACATCGTAGAAGTAGTCTTTCCTTTCCTTGAATTTGTAAGCTGGTGTGCAAAGGGATATTCTCGAGAATAAAGAGTCATTTTGAATCAATTAGGGTCAAAGGTTTTATGTGAAGTAGACAGTCCATTGCTCCAGCACACCCTTAGTATACCAGAGTCCTCCTCCACAGTGTCAGAGCCCTTCGAGGAATAGAAGATGATCAAAATTTATAGAGAATTCCCACCGGAAGTAAAAACCCAGTTTCTGCAAACCATTGTCAAGCCTGAACACCATTTAGAGAGTCCGTCATTACCTGCCAGTGTAAGTGTCATGGTCATCGAAGTCCAGTGGGATTTTTCTCTATTGATTCAAATTTTGGGGTTGGATAATGACAAGTTTGTGGTAGAAGTCATGTTAGTTTTCCTGTTAACCTTCTTTATGTCAAAGTCTGGTCAGTCAGTCAGTGTCAGTTTTGACAAATTTATTGTCGAGAATATGCATCAACAACTGATTGAATTCAATTCATTGAGGCACTTCAGATATTACATGCACTTGTTGAAAATGTTCCTGGAATCTAACATAACCGAATTTCTTGAGACTGCATTTATTTCAACCGAGTGTAAAAGAATCACCATGCTTATTTTCATCAATAAGATTATGTCCAGGGTGTACAGTCTTATTTTCGGTTCAGACTTGCCAAGGGTCCTGGAAGAAATGAAAATCAGTTTGCAACCAAATCCAGAGAGCAAGGTAGGAGACTGGATGTTGTTCATACAATCCACTGTGATTTGGGTATATGGCTACCAAGAAGGACCTTATATTTTACCAGTTTTTCTGACTCCCATAATCTTTGCTTTGGATTTCATAAGATAGAGGATCATCTCAGAGACTGAGCATTTTGTGAAAGCACACAAGGCTTATAATATAAAATTTACTTTCCTAGTAGGTCCCTTTGTGGTGAAGAACAAGTCCTATTTGCCTAAGATTCAATCCAAACTCAGTGAATTTGGGTTCACACAGTTGCAAGGAAGAAAATACGACTCGCACTAGATCATATCAAAGAGAAGATTGGCAAGAAGACAAGGCCCCTATGAACACAAGCATGTTGAAGGATTTGATAAGTTGGCCAATCTATAAACCTATGTAGATATGGAGGTCACTATGTAGCATGATCAAACACAACAAATGGAACCAGTATCTCAGCAGAGCCCAACACATAAACCTTCTCCTAGGTTGATTGTCAAAGATCCTAAAATGACCGTCTATAATAAGAGGAGCAGTTCAGAGGCCCTGGGTGCTAGTAGCCAACATGATATTCTCAAGAAAATGAAAATCACATCATCCTCTCAAATAGTCGACCTGGAAGAATAAGAGCCCAAAGAGAAAACATGCATGGAAATGGTAGAAGGTGTAACTAAGAACGAAGAAGCAAGTACAATAAATAGGCCACAAACTGAAAGCAACACAAAGGTTTTTAGCAGTAGGAAACACATATTTAGCCATACACCTGGGGCAATTTACCAGTTGAAGGAATATTTAATGAATCGGTACACTATGAAGGGAAGTATAGCCAATAGTGAAATAAGGGACCTTTTACCTGAAGTAGAAAAGACTTCCCAGCTTAAATCTTTATTACTCTCAGTCAGAGATGTGGAAAAGAAAACGTTTAACATAGCAGTGGTTGATGATGATAAGGTATCTGAGATCAAAATTCACTATGAAAATATTGGTGCCCCTGACAAAGTAAAGCTCCATAGAAATTTCAGCGATATGATATATTCTGATTATTTGAGCTTAGGTATGAGGGTTGCAAGATTGAAAACACATGCACTCAAACTAGATGGACAATTGAAACAAGAAAAGGCATCTAGAAACTCCTAGATGACATAGGTCAAGAGGCTAGAATATGAAGGTCCTTAGGGGGTGAAAGCTTCTCTGGATGAAAAGGATAAGATGATCCAAAGACTAAAGAAAAAGCTGAAGATGTCACCTATAGACCATCCACAGACAATAGAACTGACTTCTTTGGAATAGGAGAAGGAAACATTCAGACAAGAGGCACTCAATTACAAAGCTAAAGTGTTGCAACTGGAAAAAGAGAAAGATAAGTGGTCACAAGCACAGGAAGTGACATCAGATATGGCTATCATTATACCTACTAATATAGAGGCTGAATCTAGCACTGAGGGGTTGGTCCAAGCTATGTCCCAGTTAAGCATCAAAATAGGGGAGATCAAAGGTCTCAACAAGTTTATAGAAAGGTTGAAACAAGAGATGAAGGTGAAACATGAGAAGATGGCCCAACTTGACAGAGATAATCAATATTTGCAAGAGAGAGTGAGAAAGCTGAAAAACCAGGTTAAAGGGAAAAACATTATTGTAGGGAGCCAAACATGTCATATGGGATGTTATTGTTGCAGAGGCTTCTAAATTCAAGGTTTATCTAAATTTTATAAATGACAAAAATAGTGTGGTTGCTACAGCTCAGAGAAAGTGTACTGTTGTTAATGAAGTGTTAGTCAAGAAGCCCTTGGAATGGGCCGAAAATGCTATTGACTTGATAAATTTTGTGCCAATTGCCGATCTTCAAACTATCGGGGTAAACGACAAGACTGCGTTGATCATTTCATCCAGGAGAATCATTGCCAAGCATAACCTACTTAGATCGGTCCAAAACAAAGCTATGCAGAGGGAGAAAAACATACATGAGTTTAAAGATGCATTTGAACAGTTGTTTATCAATGGCCTCCCATCATTTTGGGATGGAAAAGGTTCATTATACAATCAAGAAGATTACAATTCTCTCCTCATGCAATGAAAAAAGGATCATTCTGAATTTGAAGCTATGGAAGAAATTCTGAAAGGCCCAAGTCTAGTAGAGTATTTGGCTACACACTTTGAAATTTTGAATAAGTTCAAAATAGTGAAATTTGGCATGCCGACTATGTCCTATGCCACGTGCATTGACTTGGAGATTTTGATTAAAGAGATGATGGATTACGAAATCCCCTCTGATTCACAATGGAAGGAAATCATGTGGATGGGTAAGGCAAAGTGAAATATCCCCAGAGCCAATAAGTGATCCCCAGGTGTCATCAAATTTGTAGATCCGATAGAAGACCAAAGCGAGACAGATGGCGGGAAAGAAACTGAACAGTCAGATAAATTTCCCATAATGTTGAAACATTTTTGTCAATTATTGTAAATCGTTTTGTATCTAAAACTGGTAGTCAAAATTGTTTTGGAAGATTAAATGCTTCAGTTTCAGTGATTTTGATCAAATTGTATAAGTACTGGGATATTTGAAGGAATTAATGTTGGAAGAAGTGGAAGAACACCTTTTGGTTGTATCAAACTCTATTTTATAAATTTTCTGAATCCGAATTGAATATAAATGCAGAAGATTTTGAAGTCTCTATGAAAAGATTCTAAAGGTTGATAATATGAGCTTTGTTTCCTTTCATCGTATGTATTTCCCATGAATTGTTATTTCATTTACATTTTATTCTGTTTAAATTGGAGAGTTAAAGGCCCATAATTCATCTTGTGATGCTCCTGGCTTAAGCAATTTAAACTGTGTGATTATCTTATTAACTAATTCAGAATTCATTTTGGTAATGCTCTGATGCAGTTATTTGTTTTCTTTATCTTCCTATACTCTATTTAAATTTAAGAATAACTCAGATTCATCGCCTCGTTTAGCCTTTATCCTATGGAGAGTTTTATTGGCGGATGCATTATGTTTGTTCACTTTTAGAATTTTGACTCCATAGCCTTGTGTGTTCCTCCCCTTCCTTGCCAACAACTTTATTAAAAAATCCCAAAACAAACCAAGTCTATCTACCAATTCCTAAAGAAATATCAAAGTGACACGAGAGATCCCTCTTTGAGTTGAGTAGGCTAGTGCCTCAAACCTAATTCTGGAAGATGAAAAGCCAACAGTTTTGTGGACCCCATTTTGGGTAGTTTGGTGTATCAACTTTCTGGGGACGTAATTTTGTCATACGATCTATGTTTTGGGTGCACGATAGATAGATGGAAAGGTATCGTTGAGGATATTAATTTGAGGAATCAATTGGAGCCTTCTTCTATCATTGAGGTGATCAATCTCGAAAAAAATTCATTTAGTCCCTCAAAATGGCCCTAAAAATTTAGGAACTTAAAAACTGCTAAAAATATTAAGTTTCCAGAAGACTGTTTTGAGCCAGTTGGAATAGGTGGGTGGCCACCAATATCCACCTAGATAAATCCTCCCTCCTTAGGAATCAATGGTATCCATTGCGTTGAGTGCCCAAGGGAGAGGGAAAAGAGTTTACTAAATCTGCATCTTGATGAGTTGCTTGCCTTGCCAAAGAGTTTCACTTCTTAGCTTATTGAAGGTTGTCACAAACATGTGGCTGGAATGTTTGGACCTTTTTGAAGAAGGAATCTTTATGGATTGTTGTAATATTGTCGACCTTCTTTTGTTATGTTAACACTCTGTAAATTTTGTCTGGATGAATAGAAAAATGACAGAGGTAATTGTTTCAACCTACTTTAGAGCTGAAGCACTAGATTGTTCAACTCAAAGAGAGATCTCTCGTGTCACTTGATGTTTCTATGGAAATCGGTGGCTAGATTTGGTTTGTTTTGGGGGGTTTTTATAAATTTGTTAAAGAAATGAAGATAGCATTTGGGTTATGGAGTCATGAATGAACGATGCATCGACAAATCATGAAAACTATTAAGAGGAAAAGGCTAAATGAGGTGATGATTCTGAGTTTATATTTGAGGTTTTCATGACGTCAGAGGAAAAATAAACATATAACTACATCAGAGCATATTAAAATGAATTCTGAATTGGTTAAGAAGAAATACACATAACCTAAATTGCTAAGCCAAGAGCATCGTGCGATGAATTCTGGGCTTTTGATTCTCCAATTTAGACAGATAAAAGTGTAAATGAAACAAAAGATCACAAGAATTACATACTATGAAAGAAGACATAACTCATATCACAACCAATTAGAATCTTTTCATAAACAGTTCAAAAATCTGCTTCTGCATTTGTATATTCATTCTAGCTCCAAAGTTTTACAAAGTCTTCCTACTCAGAGGGAAGGTTCCTCTTTTCTCCATCATGTTTTCTATATCCTCGAGATGATATATATAGAGAATTTACCGTGGGATTCAAAATTATTAAACTCCCTCATATTTCTAAAGATAGAGGTCAGTTACAAAAAGAGTGAAGTATAATGACAATTTTCCTACATTACAGGAATCGTTACAAACATGTATAACATATCTGAGATTTTTATTTGAACACCATATGTCCAAAATTTTCTGGAACTTACTCAATTCTACTTGAGAATTCATTCCATCTTGGCAATTTCTTCCCTTAGCGTGCTCAACCAGACTGGTTGATTTTCCCCGACGCTTTCTGCCGCTTCAGTTCTGATTTCCGCCTTCTATCGTTATCTCTGCCTCTTCTTCACCGCTCTCTTGTAGAGTCCATCCATGTGTCCATTGATGATTAGATCCTTCATGACAGGATTTAGTTTGACCTCTTATTCTGGTTCTGTCGCAAGGTCAGTATGGAATTTGGTTTCTAATCTATGCAATCGATCTTTCTTTCTTATTTGTTGATAAAATCACCATGTTACTTGAAAACCCTGTTACACTAGATATTGTTTGATTGAATCTATTCATGATTTCCTGGAGCAGAATAACACCACCCATACTTGAAGATCGGTAGTTATCAAGTTCCAATAATTAATCGCTGACAAGATTACTTGAAGGTATGTTGGTCTACCACGCTCGCCCAATCCATTTCAAATGATTATCCTTTTAGTTCATTATAAGACAGTGTTCCCCTAACATCGCACAGTCGTGAAATACCCAAATAGATGGTGTGCGGTGATTTGACCAGTTGTCGCCCTCCCCTACATGAATCATTGATTTGATGTATTAGAACATGTGACATTGGGGGTTTTGGGAAAATGGTTTTAGGCAGACCGCCTTTGGCCCCGATGTACCTCTGAGGGTGCCACATGTCCACGAATAAAATCATAGTAGTTTTCCCTGAACCGCCTTTGCATAATTAAATTTCGTGCTATTTCACCTCCCGATATGGGTCTCAACCGTTGATCTGGGTTGCTTCAAGATCCACGGTCTGTCGTATCATCTCCTCTGTGCTCCCAGTATATTTTTCCACATCCCACCATATATGTCCCGGGCTTCCAAATCGTGCCATGTCTCCACATCGCTTTAGTCTTCTACTAAATTTAAAACTCAGATTTCAAGTATAATTGTTATGGTGATAACATAGGCTCCAACTGGGGATGTTATCCTCCCTGTGAGGTAGCAAATAAATGTAGACTCGGTGCCTTCTTCGTTGGATCTCTTTCAAAATGTGTGTGTGCATCCTATTACGTCTTGGAGACTGAATGTCAAATATTAAAACCAGACTTTGCAAAATGCTCTCAACTGGATGCTGAAAAATACCGCTAGGATCTAACTATACATAATACTAGAAATTCAAACTAAAAATTGCCTGATCAACAAGCTTATTTGCATACTCCTACCTACTCTAAAACTGATGATATGAACACTCAATCAAGTGTTGCTAAAGTGCCAATGTAACCAATCAAGCAGTTGGCTTCCTGATTTTTCTCCAATCACCTCCTTTTTAAGCATGTAGACAAATGTAAACAATGGCGGCTAGAAACAAAAGTTGAATCCAAATCTTGAGATTATGAATGAAACAAACTCCTCCTTTACTAAACAATTTAATAGGATGGCAATAGGGTCTTGAAAACCATGACAGATCATTTCTTCTTGATGAGCAAAAACAAAAATAAAATCTTCCTTCGCAAGTGTTTGTTTCTCTTGCTCTGCTTCTTCTATTTTGAGAACATTCTCAAATGGCATGGCAATAATATGTTTTTCTACTCTTCCATGCATATCAATGAAAATATTCATACATTCTTGAACATGTTCAAATGTGACAACCATATTATGTGCATCCTCTTGTTCATCAAACAATTCTAATTTGGTTTTATTAAACTTCTGGAAATTTGCTTGAGCACTGTCATTTTGACTTTCAAATGAATGAATGGAAAGAAATCCATGTTCATAATATTCTTGTGAATATGAAGAGTTGATATCACGTACTATTTCACAATCTAGAGTTCCGATAGACACATTTTCAAAACCCTCATCTGTGTCTAGGCCATTTTGAAATTGAACCACCACGTCATTTTCAGGGGAAAAAAGACAACTTTGAAACAGTTTGTTTTGTTGGAAACATTGTTGAATTTCTATATTAGTTTTAGGCAAAGGGAAATGACCTTGAAAAGCATATTCTTCTTCCTTTTCAAGCTGACATCTTCTTCTTCCTTAGTTACCAGTATTTTTTGAATCATATTCTGAATCAGGGTTTGGCTCCTTTTCTTTGATCTTGGCCATCAATGAATATTTTGAGCGACATTCATTGGTGTTGTGCCAGGGGATTTTGTGGAAATTGCACAATTTTCGAGTGTCCTTCTTCGTCTTTCAGTTACCCTTATTTTCCTGTGGCTTGGAATGGTTTTCTAAAGGATGGTTGTCGGGGTTGTCTTTACCATACTTTGGTTTTTGCAAATTTGCAGACCCAAACTCCCACTTGTTCTAGTGCTTAAACTTCTACTTGATTTTAATAACATATCGATAAGCAACACCTAGTGATGAGATGTCTAGAAAACCCATTTTAGTTTGGATGTATCTATGTAGAGCCCCATGGTATTTCAAAACCAGATGTTTCTCGGAGTCTTTGATACCCAGCTTGGTGTGCAGGGTATGGACGGTATCGATGAACTCTGAAAATGCTTGGCCCCTCTCTTTCCGCAATGTGGTCCATCTCATGTACAGGTCATCATAGTTTCCAACAGGGTAATATTGTTCCTTGATCGCATCCACAAAAAAATACGAAGTGGGCTTGACCCCATATATTCTAGAATCCTCTGTGAAACTTTGAACCCATTAAGATTCCCACCAATGTTTGACATGGGGGAGAGCCTTAAGGAGTGAAAAGGTGATATTTTCCTTGTTGGAGAAATTATGAACAGAGAAATAACCTTCTAGCAGATTTAAACATTTTTCTAGGGCATATGCATCTATCCATCCTTGAAATACATGAATATCAAAATTAACTTTTACTTTGAAAGGAGAGGTGCTTGCAAAGTGGTCGTTTGATGAAGATGCCCCTATTGTTATCGGAAAGAGTTGAAGTATGTGGAAACAAATCTCCATCATTTCATCCCTTTGTCCCGTGAGAGCTTGCTCAAGAAACAAATTAATAGAATCATCTTCTATGTCATTTTTCTTTTCTTTTGCCGTGGAGTGTTTCTTGGGTGTTTGGGAGCGATTGTACTCAAGAGAGACAAGCTCGAGACTGAAGTTTCTATACTCGAACTGTTGGATTACTGAGAGGGGGGTGAATCAATAATAGAGCAATTTAATCCTTTTTAACCATAAAATCCAAGTGTTATGTCAATGTAGCATTATCATCCAATAACTATAGAGTAAATAAGCAATGAAAAAATTAACAATCATACACATACATATTACACCAATGTTTTATATGGAAACCCAAAGCGAGAGAAAACCACGAATTTTTTTTTCTTATATGTCTTGAAGAATTACATTCATTGGAAGCACCGACTTCCTTTGTTTTCCAGCTACAACTAGAAGGAGGCTCCAAACCCCTAGTTTCTTAGGATACAACCTAAGGGAAGCTCCAAATCCCCAATTCTCTAGCTACAACTAGAAGGAGGATACAACCCCCTATGTTCTCAGGCTACAACCGAAAGGTGGCTACAACCACCTGTCCTTGCCCCGTCCAACCGCCCTAATGTATAAATAGAATGGTGGAACCACTGTCACACTATCACTTTGAGATATACTTCTGTAAACCTATACCAATAAACCTACACCAAACAAAATGTACCAATAAACTTGAACCATGAATCAACCATGCATCAACCTGTACCTCAACCTGTAATCAACCTGTACCATAAACAAGTGCATCAACCATGCACCAACCTATACCAAACAACCTGTAATCAACTTGTACCATAAACAAGTGCATCCAACCATGTACCAAGTATGTACCAATTATGTATCAACTACTCATCAAATATGACTCAACAATATATACCAACATCATCAACTATACATCTCATGTATGTGCCAAATCTTGTCTCAACCATGTACCCAACATGTACCTCAACCAAAAGCCCGGATCAATTTCATCATCCAAATCTGATTTGTAAGTCTGTAATAGACTTGGTGTATATGATCACATACCTGCAAAAAATTCTTATCTTTAACAACAAGAGACTAACATTTTCATCAAACTTTTCTTTAGTCTCACATGACTAGTTTTGGATTAGTCAACAACCCTAACTTGAAATAATCATAACTATGTACCTGTAATGAATAAATATCTGAAAATAGTACACAATGTTCTTCAGTGTGTTTTATGCAATTCCTATAGGTTTCACTACATGGAACCTCTCAGAAAAGGAGTTATAGAAAAAATGGCATACCTTGTTGAATTTTGGCTTATTCTAGAGAGTGAACTTGTAGAGCGTGCCCTGCACATAATACTTTTTGTATGGATCTGAAAACTATACACAAAATAATACAAACTGTACTGTAACCAATAAATGTTTTCTTACTTACTTTGGATCTTTTATAATAAGTTATGACGTTTTTACCCAAAACACCTATTTTAGACTGGTTTCAAGACTAGCCACAAACCCTATTTTCCATGGAGTGTAACTCCAAAACTACAATGATCCACAATATGAGATTTGTACCAAAACTACTTGGATATGTTTTATCAATGGCCTATCAATTTCACGGTCTGAATAATTCTAGAAAAAAAGTTATTCCGAAAATGGTGAGATGACTTGTAAATAACATACCTTAGAAAACATCATCAAAAGAATTTATCCTCTCTTGATTTCCATCCTTCTTTACTTCACCTTCTCTCTAAAATTCAGCTTATATATACTTTGGTTACCTCAGTCACTTGTAGATATTCAATATTCTCAAGTTTTATTTAAAAAGAGAGAGCCTTGCCTCTTATTTATACTTTCATGTAGCTTCCTCAAGGGGTTACCTTTTAACCATCTTAACCCACTTTCCTTATTTTAGGGTTAACCAACTTCTAACCACTTGTCCAATTAGTAATTTATCCATTAAATTTATTATTTAAATAATTTATTTTGTATCTACATTGACTTATAGTACACTCATCACTTCACTTTACCTCAAGGGGTTACCTTCTAACCATCTTAAGCCATTTTCCTCATTTTAGGGTTAACCCACTTCTAACCACTTGTGAACTTAATAATTTCTCCATTAACTTTATTATTTAAATAATTTCTTTTGTATTCGTTTTGAATTATAGTACACTCACCACTTCAATTTATTATTTACATTCTAAAAATCTCTTAAACCACTTTGACTACTTTGACCTTTTGGGGCTTCCAGATGACTCATGAGGGTTCTTCAACTTTGCATGGCCATAACTCTCTAACCGTGAGGAGTTATGTGACGTTCCACATACCAATGGAAATGGAATGACATGTAATATCCATATATAATATTATTACCTACAAATATATCAAAACTCATACCGTTATCCATCAAATAAACTTGGGTCCATTACCCAAACCTGTGTTCTCCAACTTCCTTCAAGGGTTGATATCAATGAAAACCAACCTTAATCAACAATATCCCCCTTTGGAATTCATGGAAACACTCTAATGCAATATTAAAATCATTTTATGGAATACTGAAGTTATATCGCTCATGCTCCCCCTAGAACCATGCCTCTTTCCTCTGCATCTGATAAAATCTCTCCCTCTTTGTTATCAATGGAAAATGTATTTTTCCATCTGGGGTTGCTCCCCCTAATTGAATTTTCCTCTTTATGGTGCTTCCTCATGTACATATAAGACATATAAGATAAGAATTCAAAAGAATTCATTTTGGAGTAGAAATAACTATGAGTCTCTGGCAAAGTTACTCAATGGTTTTGTAAAGATGTCTACCACTTGTTCTTTTGTGCCCACATACTCAACTCTGATGTTCTTTTCTACAACCTGTTTTTGTAGAAAGTGATACTTGATTGGAATGTTCTTCATCTTGGAGTGCATCACCGAGTTCTTTGAGATACTAATGGCACTTGTATTATCACAATAGATTGGAATGGGCTCATTATACTCAACTTGTATATCTATCAAAGTTTGTTTCATCCAAAGAACCTATGTACAACATGATGTTTCTCCAATATACTCTGCCTCGGATGTAGATAAATATATAGATGATTGTTTCTTTCTTATCCATGATACTAAACACTCACCCAAGTAGAACATTTCTCCACTGGTGCTTCATCGGTCATCAATACAACCTTCCCAATCTGCATCTGTGTAGGCAATAAGTGATAGATCCTTTCCTTTTGGATACCATAATCCAAACTCTTATGTTCCTTTGCGATATTTGAAAATATTCTTCACTGCTAATACATGTGATTCCTTTGGTGCTTCTTTAAATCATGCCACCTATCCAAATTCCTTCGTTACATCTAGTCTGGATGTTGTCACATATAGTAGGCTACCAATCATTGATCTATATTACCTCTGATCTGTATACATTGAATCATCATCTTTGCTCAACTTGCAACTAGTTTGCATGGGAGTGATAATTGGTTTGCAATCTTCCATTCCAAACCTCTTTAGCACTTCTTTGATATACTTGGTTTGAGAAATAAAAATTCATTGGTTTCTTTGATGTATCTGAAGTTCCGGAAAGAAGGAGAGTTCTCCAAGTAATGACATTTCAAATTCATTCTACATATCCTTTGCAAATTTCTAACTTAACCTGTCATCATCACTACCAAAAATAATATCCTCAACATAAACTTCAATTAATAAAATACTATCTTGACTTACCTTGATGTAGAGGTTGTTGTCTGCACTTCCTTTTCTGAACCCTACTTGCTGTAAATATTTATCTAGTCTAGAATACCATGCTCTAAGATCATGTTTTAGACCATACAAGCCCTTCTTTAATTTACACACATAATCTGCATTCTCTGATAACTGAAATCCTTCTAGTTGTTCAATGTAGACTTCTTCTTCAATTTCCCCATGCAGAAAAATTGATTTTATGTCCATCTAATACACTTTAATATTTTTGGAGCATCCATAAGCTAAAAGTAATCGGATTGCTTCCATTCTAAAACTGGGGAAAATGTCTCTTCAAATTCGATTCCTTCAACCTATGCATATCCTTTACATACCAATCTAGCTTTGTTCCTTGTAACCTGTCTATTTATGTATCACATTTTTATCCTTTGGTCTTGGAACCAATTCCCAAGTGTCATTTTTCTCTATTTGATCCAATTCTTCATCCATGGACTTATTCCAAAATTCATCCTTGCTGGCCTCTTCAAAACAGGTTGGTTCAATTGTAGATGAAAGTGCTAGGTGCATTTGTTATGGTGAATAGATTCTTCTTCTAGTATCAACTCCTGCATCTTTTTTTCTGATAATCTGATCTTAAGGATGATTCTTATGTACTCTTCTGCTAGGTGCCTTTGGAGGCACTTGTTGAACTTGTTCTTCTTCTTTCGTCGAATCCTCTGCATCTTCCCTTCTACTTCTTTTTCATCTTATGTTTCTTCTTCGTAAAGTTGTTCCATTGATTCATTTTATTCTTCCTTTAATACTTGTCTACATGTTTCATCAATTGTTACGTTGATTCTTTCCACAACTTTGTTCAATCTCAAGTTGTAACTCTTGTATGCTTTCCTTGTACTTGAGTAACCAACAAGTACTCCTTTGTCCACATGAGAGCCAAAATTTCTCATTCTGTCATCTTCTCTTTTGATGTAGCATTTTCTTCCAAAAACTCTGAAGTGCTTCACATTTACCGATCTTCCTTTCCATAGCTCGTAGGGAGTTTTGTCAGTGTTGTTTCTGAGCATTACTTTGTTTTGAATGTGAAATTTTGTATGCAATGCCTGTGTCCAAAAAATATCTGTCAATTTGGAATCCATTAGCATTGTTCGAGCCATTTCTTGTAATGTCTCATTCTTTCTTTCAACAACTCCATTCTGTTGAGGTGTCCTAGCAACGAAGAATTTATTTTTTTATTCCATAACTGTTGTAGTAGTCCATAAATTCCTTTGAATTGAAATCTCCTCCATTATCAGATCTCAAGCATTTGATTTTTGAATCCATTTCATTTTCAACCATTTCCTTGTAGATCTTGAAGTTTTCAAAAGATTTTGACTTATTCTTGAAAAAGAAAACTTCAATCATTCTTGTATAATCATCAACTAATAACATAAAGTATTTCTCACCTTTTAAACCCTTTGTTGTAGTTGGTCCAACTAGATCAGTATGCACAATTTCCAGTGGTATTGTTGTTGAATATTCCTTTGATTTGAACCTGGTCTTTGTTTGCTTTCCTTGTTGACAATGCTTTCATAAAGTGTTGCCTGGTTTCGTGATCTAGGGAATTTCTCTGACTGTTTCCAACTTTCATCTTCATTTCTATGACCCATTCTTCTGTGCCATAGCCAACTTTCATCTTCATTTCCTAGACAAAACATTTCATTTCCAACTTCACTTAACACATATATGTTGCTTGAAGTTCTCGCAGTTGTAGCAATCAATTTTCTCGAACCTTCTTTTCTTATCTCACACTTTTGTGAATCGAAAGTAACTTTGTGACCTTGGTCACACATTTGACTCACACTTAGAAGATTATGTTTCATATCTTCTACTAGTAGAACATTTTCTACTTTTGTATTCTTGTTCCCAATTCTGAATGTTCCTTTTCCAATGATTTTAGTTGAATCATCATTTCCGAAGGAGACTGATCCATCTCTTTCCTTTCTTAATGTACAAAACTTGTGTCTATCATCTGTCATGTGTTTTGAACAACCACTATCAACATACTAACCACGTTTCTTCTTCTTATCTTGTAGAGCGAGTGTGAATTCTTCATTTCTATAATTATTATGCTTTATTATCCATGTCCTTTTCTGAGGTTCTTGTATATGATTGTTGTTGTTTTTTTGTGGTTCTCTAGGAGGGATTGTCATTCTGCAATCTTTGGTCATGTGTCCAAAGTTGTTACACTTGTAGCATTCCACTTCAATGCTTAATGATTCAAACCTATTGTAACTTCTTCTCAGTGTTTCACTAGGCCTTCTTGGATAACTCTTTTTTGTATGACTTTCAAAGTTGTTTATATCTCTGTTGTTATCTCTCCAATTCACAGCTTTATGTCCAAAATTATTACATGCGTAGAATAAACCAAAAAAGATAGTTTGATATGTGGGAGTTGAAGATCTTCTGAAAGGAGGTTCTCTTATGAATCCTTCTTCTTCTTGAGGCCTATCTGTTTCTATCGGTCGTTGATTCTGAAATCTGAATCTTCTCAGTGGAGGAGTCTCCCTGTAGTTTTCTCTGTAGACCTTCCTATCCCCTTTGATTGTTTTTGCATAGATTTTTGGATATGTTTCTTGTTCTGTTGTTTTGGAGCTTGCTCCATTTTCTGTCTCATTGTATCCAAGTCCATACTTGTCATGATTAGGCCTTTGACTGCTGATAATGTCATTCAAAACTTTTGAGTTGTTCTACATATTTTTCTTTTGAATATCCTTTCTTAATGTGACAATCTTTGCTTCCAAATTTTCAATGATCATGTCTCTTCCTTCTAGTTGTTCTTTGTGTGCTTCTTCAATTTGAACCTTCAAATTTGTGATCATTTGTTCTAATTCTTGAGTGTCTTATTTCTTGTCTTGTTCCTCTTGTAGCTTCGTGTTTTTCATCTTTTCTCTTCTAATAACTTCTATGACACACAACAATTCCTCTTGGTAGTCAACTTTTGTGTCTTCAATTTCTTCTTCGACTTCTTCATATTCTTCTTCGGCTTCTTCATATTCTTTTTCAAAGTCTTCTTTATCAGAGTCTTCTACTTCCATGAATAAAACTCTTTCTATCTCACTGTCACTGACTTCATCGCCATTTGATGATGAGATGTATTCTTTGGTGCATAAGATTTTCTTGAAAAATTTATTTGTGGTTCTTTTGTCTTTATATGTTTTTTTTTTTTTTGAGTAACCTTCATCATTTCTCTTTTTCTTATAAGGAAATTTGTTGGAAAAATGACCAATACCATCACCATTAAAACAAATTAAAGGAAACTTACCTCTATACTTGTCGTCGGTTCCCTTGTTCAATCTTTTGACAAAGTTGGCCACTTTTTCATCATTTTCCGAGACGTCACTATTGTTGCTATGTTATTTTTCTTGTTGCTTTCCATTTTGATTTGATCTTTTGGATGCTTTGAAGGCTTCTTCTTTTACATCTAGATTTTTCTATTCAGTTCTCATTTCATATGCTGTGAAGATTCCATGTAGTTCGTCCATCTTATTGAGTTTAGATCTGATCTTTCTTCTAGTGCTGATATCTTAGGGTCAAATATCATAGGAAGAGATCTTATTACCTTTTGAACAATTACAGATTCTTGAATCTCTTCTCCCAATACCATGATTTCATTTACTGTTTCATCGACTCATAAGAAGTAAGGTTCAATATTCTCTTCTTCCTTTATCTTTAGTTGTTTGAACTAACCTATGTAAGTTTGAATCTTTGTTTCTTTGACTTTTGAATCTCCTTCATAAATATTTTCAAGTTTTTCCCAAATCTCTTTAGCGGATTTTCAATGTGCAACTTTGGTGAATACCATTTCACCAAGACCATTCAAAAGTGCATTTGTGGCTTTGGAATTATTCTGACCGAGTTTCATTGCTTTGTCATTTTTTGGCGGAATTGCTGGTATTGTGTATCAATCTACAATTGATTTCCAAATTTCAAATCCCTGTGCCTGTATATATGTCTTCATCCTTATGCTCCAAAATGAATACTTGTGTCCATCAAACTATGGTATTCCATTTTTATACAAGTTTTTTCTCTCCATGATCTACCTTTCAGTGGTTAAACTAATTTCTGAAGGAATCTGCTCTTATTCCAATTGATGGATTACTAAGAGAGGGGGTGAATCAGTAATAAAGTAATTTAATCATTTTTAACCATATACTCCAAGTGTTATATCAATGCAGCATTATCATCCAATAAGTGCAGAGTAAATAAACAATGAACAAATGAACAATCATACACATACATAGTACACCAGTGTTTTACGTGGAAACCCAAAGCGAGATAAACCACATAATACTTTTTCTTATATGTCTTGAAGAATTACATTCATTGAAAGCACCAACTTCCTTTGTTTTCGAGCTGCAACTTGAAGGAGGATCCAACCCCCTAGTTTCTCAGGCTACAACCTGAGGGAAGCTCCAAATCCCCAATTCTTTGGCTACAACCAAAAGGAGGCTACAACCCCCTATGTTCTCCAGCTACAATCAGAAGGTGGCTACAACCACCTATCATTGCCTCTTCCAACCACCCTGACACATAAGTAGAATGATGGAACCACTATCACACTATCACTTTGAGATATACTTTTGTAAACCTGTACCAATAAACCTACACCAAACAACTTGTACCAATAAACCTAAACCATGCATCAACCTGTACCTCAACCTGTAATCAACCTGTACCATAAACAAGTGCATCAACCATGCACCAATCTGTACCAAACAACCTGTAATCAACCTGTACCATAAACAAGTGCATCCAACCATGTACCAATTATTTACCAATCATGCATCAACTTATCATCAACTATGACTCATCAATATGTACCAACATCATCAACTATACAACTCATGTATGTGCCAACTCATCAACTACTTGTCTCAACCATGTACCCAACATGTACCTCATCCAAAATCCCTCATCAATTTCATCATCCAAATATGATTTGTAACTCTATAATAGACCTGGTTTATATGATCACATACTTGCAAACCTTCCTTAACTTTAACAACAAGAGACTATCATTTTCATCAAACTTTTCTTTAGTCTCACATGACTAGTTTTGGATTAGTCAACAACCCTAACTTGAAATAATCATAATTATGTACCTATAATGAATAAATATATGAAAATAGTACACAATGTTCTTCAGTGTTTTTTATGAAATTCCTCCAGGTGTCACTACATGGAACCTCTCAGAAAATGAGTTATAGCAAAAATGACATACCTTGTTGAATTCTTGCTTATTCTAGAGAGCGAACTTGTAGAGCGTGCCCCACACGAAATATTTGTTGTATGGATCTGAAAATTTTACACAGAATACTACAGAATATACTATAACAAATACATTTAGTCTTACTTAATTTGGATCTATTATGAAGAAGTCATGATGTTTTTACCTGAAACACATGTTTTAGACTGGTTTTAGGACTAGCCACAAACCCTATTTTCCTCAGAGTGTAACTCCAAAAATACAACGACCCACAAGATGAAATTTGTACCACAACTACTTGGATATGTTTTCTCAATTTCCTATCAATTCAACAGTCTGAATCATTCTAGAAAAAAAATTATTGTCAAAATGGTGAGATTTCCTGTAAATAACATACCTTAGAAAGCTTCATCAAAAGAATTGATCCTCCCTTGAATTTTGGCCTTCTTTACTTCACCTTCTCTCTGAAATTAGGCTTAGATATCCTTTGGTTACCTCACTAACCTATAGATATTCAATATTCTCAAGTGTGATTTAAAATGAGAGAGCCTTGCCTCTTATTTATACTTTCATGTATATTCCTCAAGGGGTTACCTTTTAACCATTTTAACCCACTTTCCTTATTTTAGGGTTAACCAACTTCTAACCACTTGTCGAATTAGTAATTTATCCATTAAATTTATTATTTAAATAATTTATTTTGTATCCACTTTGACTTATAGTACACTAATCACTTCACTTTACCTCAAGGGGTTACCTTCTAACCATCTTAAACCATTTTCCTTTTTTTAGGGCTAACCCACTTCTAACCACTTGTCAACTTAGCAATTTATCCATTAACTTTATTATTTAAATAATTTCTTTTGTATTCACTTTGAATTATAGTACACTCATCACTTCACTTTATTATTTACCTTCTAAAAATCTCTTAAACCACTTTGACTACTTTGACCTTTTGGGGCTTTGAGATGACTCATGAGGGTTCTCCAACTTAACATGGCCATAACTCTCTAACCGTGAGGAGTTATGTGACGTTTCACATACCATTGGAAATGGCATGACATGTAATATCCATATAGAATAGTATCACCTGCAAATATATAAAAACTCATAACATTATCCATCAAACAAACTTGGGTCCATTACCCAAACCTGGGTTCTCCAACTTCCTTCAAGGGTTGACATCAATGACAACCAACCTTAATCAACACAGACCTCATTGGGGGCATGCACTAAAAAAACAATCAAGAGTATCCTTCTCTAATACCACTGATCTAGATTATTTTCGACATGAAATGAGAGCGGAGATATAATGAATAAATGTACAAATATATCTCATATATCCAATAATATAACATAAATATATCATATATGAAACCATAAGCACAGAGATGCAATAATACACAATTTCTATTAATGAGTGAAATGTACAAAACTGTAGAAATACAAAGTGAAAGACGTGTTGGAATGGTGGACACTTATCTCCGAGAAGAGATGTGACAGATAATCACATTCACAAGAAGATGGTTACAATGAGGTTCTAAAGGCCTTTTTAACATGAATAAAATCCAAAACCATAACCCCAAAAGATGAAAAGCCAACAGTTTTGTGGACCTCGTTTTGGGTAGTTTGGTGTATCAACCTCCTAGAAGCATAACTTTGGAATAAGATCTCTGTTTGGGGTGCACGATAACTCGTTGAAAATGTGTCATCAAGGAGATCCATTTTGAGGGATCAATAAGAGACTTAAACTATTATTGATGTGCTTGATCCCTAAAAAACTTCATTTAGGCGCTTAAAATGAATCCAAAAGTTTAGGAACCAAAAAACTGCTAAAAATAATGAGTTTCTAGAAGACTGTTTTGAGCCAGTTGGAATAGGTGGGTGGCCACCGACATCCACTTGGATCAATCCTCCCTCCTTAGGAAGAAATTTTCTCCATTGTGTTGAGTGTCAGAGGGAGAGGGAAAAGCGTGTACTGAATCTGCATCTTGATGAGTTGCTTGCCTTGCTAGAGAAGTTGTGTTACTTAGCTTGTTGAAGGTTGTCACGAACCTATAGTTGGAATGGTCAGACCTTTTTAACCAGTATGGATACATGAGATTCCTTTGTGCAGAAGGAATATTTACGCTTTGCGGCAATATTTTAGACCTTCTTTTATTGGATAGAAGGTGCTTGGACCAAGGTTGTAGTGGTTGTAGTGTCCTTATGTTCACCTTTTGAACAGATTGTGAAGAAGTTGAATTTTGTAGCATGAGATACTACCTTGGGGCATTGTTTAGGTGGGACATTATTGTTGGATCATGTTGTCATTGATGCCAATGGTTTTATTGATTGATTGATTGATGTCAAAGGATTGATCGATTGATGATTGATGTAATATAATATGTATTGTCCTTGATGAGACTGCATAGATGAATATGGATCAATGAGTTGTCATTGATACATGATGAAGATGGATCGATGTGGTTCCATTGGTATATGATGCATTGTTGGAAAAATATA
>ML785214.1:539480-551354 GCA_009831015.1 Picea engelmannii | reverse complement strand
TCTAATTTTATTTAATTTTATAAAAAAATCACTGCATAATATTTTTAGGTGAGATTATGATTCGGTGAAATGAAAAATCCATATCTCTAAAAATACACAACGGAAAATTATGGAAAATTTATATTCATAATTTTTAAACTGTTATCTTCAAAAGGGTATTTTTAGATTTTACTTTTAAGTAAAAATTAAGATAGATACAAGGTGTAGAAAAACACGTGTTTAAAATATGAAACGTTTTCATCTTGGTCAACTTAAAAAAATTCTAGAAATTATAATATTCATCCGTTAGATTCAAAATTATAGTCATAATAAAATAGAGTCTCTGTAGATTGTTGCAGTATATTTCATTTCTTAAAAACATAAGTTTAATAATAGATACATTATTGTGAAAAACAATAACTCATTATCATTCCTTTCATGTTTAAGAAACATACTATTAAACAATTGTCAAATTGACATATCAAATATTGATAAAAAAAAAATTGAAAAATAGTCATTAGAAATATAACAAAATTATTTACAAGTTTTGTTTTTACTATAAAGTGAAATTCTAAATAAAAAAAATAATTTTGTATGCCGAAAATTGAAGAACTTGTGAAAATAAAGTTTTTTTTGTCATAAAACAAGAAAAAGTGTTACCCATCTTCATGATTTTACCCTATACTTAATCACACAAATGCATGTTAAAAACACCCAAAAAAGGATAATGAAAGCACTTCAAAAACTATAGAAGAAGAAAAATAGAATAGAATAAAGCTAGGAAAGGATAGGGTAGGGAAAAGGTCTTATTATCAGTCATTTGCAAAATCAAGGACTAAGAATTGGAACTACCTCTGGTATCCTATAGAGATCACCCCCAGAGTAACAATGGCACTACGGGTTTGAGACTCATAAATAACATGGTGCTTCCACATATATGGTTGTCCCAACAAAATATCACATAAATCCAATGGGGAATCATCACATAATACGTCATCCTTGAATGACTGGATGCCGTATGAAAATCGACACTGCTGGTTGAAACGAAGATCTCATCCCTAGAGAAGCCACCTGATGTTGTATAGTTGTGGGTGTGGTTTTGTCAACAATCCCAACTATTTGATGACCTCTGTTGAGATGAGTTTCTTCTGGATTCCGCTATCAACAATAAAATGCAGTGGGGATGCCTTCACCCACATATGTAAATGAAAAAGGAGATCCCCCTCTTTAAGATCTGTTGGTTCTTCTAGTTGAATGGTTGCAGTCACAACACTAGCAGTGGGTCTACATCGATGATCTATCTTCTATCAGTATTTTCTAAATGAAATTTCAAATTAGGGTTTGTCTCCTTGTCTTTGATCTCGACCACCAATGACTATTTTGAGTGACATCCATCGGTGTTGTACCAGGGGATTTTGTGGAAATCGCACCATTTTCTAGTGTCCTTCTTCATATTTCTGTTACCCTTTTTTTCCTGTGGCTTGGACTGGTTTTCTGAAGGCTGGTTGTCAGGGCCATATTTACCATACTTTGGTTGTTTCAGATTTGTAGACAATGGAAGTGGGGTTTGTGTCTATGATCTCTCTTCTAACAGTATTTTCTAAATCATATTTTGAATCGGGGTTCAGCTATTTCTATTTGATATCAACCAACAATGACTATTTTGAGTGACATTCGTCAGTGTTGTGCCAATGAATTTTGTGGAATTTGCACCATTTGCGAGTGTATTCCTTCGTCTTTCAGTTACCCTTCTTTTCCTATGGCTTGGACTGGTTTTCTAAAGGCTGGTTGTTGAGGATGTCTTTACCATACTTTTCTTGTTGCGGATTTGCAAACACGAACTCCCTCTTTTTCTGGTGCTTAACTTTTTGCTCAATTTTACAACATATGGATAAGCAACACCCAGTGATGAGATGTCCAAAAAATCCATTTCAATTCGGATGTATATGTGTAGATCCCCACGATATTTGAGAACCGAATTTCACTTGAAGTCTTTGATACCCAATTGGTGCACAAGGTATGAAAGGTACTGGTGAACTCTGACACTTCTTGGCACATCTCTTGCCAAAGTGTGGTCCATATCATGTATCGGTCGTCATAGTTGCCAACATGGTAATATTGCTCCTTGATCACATCCATAAAAAAATCCCAAGTGGGCTTTACCCCATATATTCCATAATTCTCTGTGAAAATTTTCTCCCAGTATGTTTCCCACAAATGTTTGACATGGAAGAGAGCCTTAAGGAGTGTGAAGGTGATCATTTCCCTATAACGAAATTATGAACCGAGAAATAACCTTCTAGCAGATTTAACCATTTTTCTATGGCATCCACATCTATCTATCCTTCAAATACGGGAATATCAAAATTAACTTGTACCTTGAAAGGAGAGATACGTCCAAAGTGGTCGTTTGATGAATACCCGCATGTTGTTATCGACAGGCGTTGAAGGATGTGGGAAAAATTCTCCATCATTCTGTCTCTCTGTCATGTGAGAGATATCTAAAGAAACCGATTAATAGAATCGTCTCCTCTATCATTTTTATTTTCTTTTTCCATGGAGGGTTTCTTGGGCATGTGAGAGTGATTTTACTACAGAGAGACAAGCTTGAGACCCAACTTTCTATACTTGAACCTCGTTAGGGACATGCACTAAAAAAATGATTAAGAGAAGCTTGCTCTGATACCACTAATATGGATTATTTTCGGCACAAAATGAGAGCATAGATATAATAAATAAATGTATATATATATCTCACATATCTAATAATATAACAAAAATATATCAGATATGCAAACAAAAACACAAATATACAATAATACACAATTTCTATTAATGAGCGAAATGTACAAAACTGTAGAAATACAGAGTGAGAGACTCGCTAGAATGGTGGCATATTATCTCTGAGAAGAGAAGTGTTGGCTACTCACATTCGCAAGAAGATGATAACAATGAAGCTCTAAAGGAATTTTTAACATAAATAAAATCCAAAACCCTAACCCCGACAGATGAAAAATGAACAATTTTGTGGACCTCGTTTTGGGTAGTTTGGTGTATCAACTTCCTGGGGACATAGCTTTGAAATACGATATTCTTTTGGGGTGAACGATAGTTCGTTGGAAAGGTATCATAGAGGAAATTAATTTTGAAGGCTCAATAAAAGCCTTTAGCTATAAATAAGGTGTTTAATAACGAAAAAAATTCATTTAGTCCCTCAAAATGGACCTGGAAGTTTATGAACCGAAAACTACTAAAAATAATAAGTTGCTAGAAGACTATTTTGAGCTAGATGGAATAGGTGGGTGGCCACCGATATCCACTTGGATAAATCCTCCTTATTTAGGAAGAAATGGTCTCCATTGCATTGGGTCTTCGGGGGAAAGGTAAAATGGTTTACTGAATCTGCATCTTGATGAACTGCTTGCCTTCCTTAAGCTTCTTGCATCTTGATGCACTTCTTAGCTTGTTGAAGGTTGTCACAAACCTATGGATGGAAGGGTTGGACCTTTTTAACCAGTCTTGCTACATGAGATTCTTGTATGCAGAAGGAATCTTCACACTTTGTTGCAATCTTGTCGATCATCTTTTGTTGGATAGAAGGTGCTTAGACCGAGGTTGCATTGTTTGTAGTGTCCTTTTGTTCACCTTTTGAATAGATTGTGAAGAAGATGAATTTTTTGGTATGACATACTACCTTGAGACACTATTTAGGGGGGATAATAGTTGGAACTACCTTTGGTATCCTATAGAGATGACCCCCCAAAGTAACAATGACACTAAAAGGTCGAAACTCATAAATAACATGGCGCTTCCACATATATGGCAGACCCAACATAACATCATAGACATCTAGTGGGGAAATATCACATAATACCTCATCCTTGAAGGGTTGGATGTCGTATGACAATCGACACTATGGATGACACGAAGATCTTGTCCTTGGTGAAGCCACTCGATGTTTTATGGTTGCAGGTGTGGTGTTGTCGACTATCCCAACTGTTTGATGACCTCTACTGAGATGAGGTTCTTTTGGCTTCCACTATCAACAATAAAATGCAGCAGGGTCCCCTTGAGCCAAATATGTGAATGAAAAAGGTGCTTCCCATATTCAGGATCTGCTGGTTCTTCTGGTTGAATTGATACAGTCACAACAATAGGAGTGGGTTCTACGTCGATGATTTGTCTTCTACCAGTATTTTCTAAATTAGATTCTGAATCAGGGTTCAACTCCTTGTCTTTGATCTCGGCCACCAATGACTGTTTTGAGTGAAATTCATTGGTGTTGTTCTAGGGGATATTTTTGAGTGTCCTTATTCATCTTTACGTTACCCTTTTTTTCCTATTTCTTGGAATGGTTTTCTAAAGGATGGTTTTTAGGGTAGTCTTTACCATAATTTGGTTGTTGTGAATTTGCAGACCCGAACCCCTACTTGTTCTTGTGCTTAAATTTGTTCTTGATTTTAAAAGCATATCGATAAGAAGCACCCAATGAAGATATGTCTAGAAAATCCATTTCAGTTTGGATGTGTCTGTGTAGAGCCTCATAGTATTTCAGAACCAGATGTCACTCAGAGTCTTTGATACCCAGCTTGGTGCGCAAGGTATGGAAGGTATTGGTGAACTCCAACACTGCTTGGCCCCTCTCTTTCTGCAATGTGGTCCATCACATGTACTAGTCATCATAGTTTCTAACAAGGTAATATTGTTCCTTGACCACATCCACAAAAAAATCTCAAGAGGGCTCAACCCCATCTATTCCAAAATCCTCTGTGGAAATTTTCTCCCAGTAAGTTTCCCAACAATGTTTGACATGGGAGAAATTATGAATAGAGAAATAACCTTTTAGAAGATTTAACCATTTTTCTAGGGTATCTGCATCTATCTGTTCTTCAAATATGGGAGTATAAAAATTAACTTGTACCTTAAAAGGCGAGGTTCCTTCAAAGTGGTTGTTTGATCAAGACATGTCTATTGTTATCGGTAGTCATTGAAGGATGTGGGAAAAATTCTCCTTCATTTCATCCCTTTATCCCGTGAGAGATTGCTCAAGCAACAGATTAATAGAATCACCCGCTCTCTCATTTTTCATTTCTTCTGCCATGGAGGGTTTCTTTTCCATGTAAGAGCAATTTTCCTCAAAAGAGACAAGCTCAAGAATCTACTTTCTATACTCAGACCTCGTCAGTGACATGCATTGAAAAAATTATCAAGAGCAGTCTGCTCTGATATCATTGATCTAGATTATTTTTGACATGAAATGAGAAAGGAGATATAATAAAGACATGTACGGAAATATCTCGGATATTCAATAATATAACATAAATATATCAGATATGCAACCATAAAAAAAGAGATACATTAATACACAATTTATATTAATAAGCAAAATGTACAAAACTGTAGAAATACAGAGTGAAAGACTCGCTAGAATGGTGGCAACTTATCTCTAAGAAGAGATGTGATGGATACTCACATTCACAAGACTATGGTTACAATAAGGCTCTAAAGTAATTTTTAACATAAAGAAAATACAAAACCCTAACCCTGAAAGATGAAAACCCAACATTTTTGTGGAGACCATTTTGGGTAATTTGGTGTATCAACTTCCCGGGGGTGTAACTTTGGCATACGATCTTCGTTTGGGGCGCACGATAGCTAGATGGAAATGTATCGTCGAGGATATTCAATTTGAGGGCTCAATCAAAACCCCTAAATATAATAGAGGTGCTTGATCTCAAAAAATCTTCATTTACGCCCTCAAAATGGCCCCAGAAGTTTAGGAACCGAAAAACAGATAAAAATAGTAAGTTGCCAAAAGACTTTCTTAAGACATTTGGAATAGGTGGGTGGCCATCGATATCCACCTGAATCAATCCTCCCTCCTTAGGAAGCAATGGTCTGAATTGCGTTGAGTTCCTGGGGGAGAGGTAAAAGCGTTTACTGAATCTGCATCTTAATGAGATGGTTTCCTTGCTAGAGAAGTTGCGTTGCTTAGCTTGTTGAAGGTTTTCAAAAACCTGTGGCTAGAAGGGTTGGACCTTTTTAATCAATATGGCTACATGAGATTCCTATCTGCAGAAAGAATCTTCGCAGTTTGTTGCAATCTCGTCGACCTAATTTTGTTAGATAACAGGTTCTTGGACCGAGGTTGCAGTGGTTGAAGTGTCCTTTTGTTCACCTTTTGAAGAGATTGTGAAGAAGTTCAATTTTGTAGTATGAGATACTACCTTATGGCATTGTTTAGGTGGGACAGTAGTTGGAACTACCTCTAGTATCATGTAGAGATGAACCCCAGAGTAATAATGACACTACGAGGTTGAGGCTCATAAATAACATGTCGCTTCTACATATATCTTTGGCCTAATATAACATCATAGACATCTAGTGGGACAAAATCACATAATGCGTCATCCTTGAAGGGATGGATGCCATATGATAATTGCCACTACTGGCTGACATGAAGATCTCTTCCCTGGTGAACCCACCCGATTTTGTATGGCTATGGGTGTGGTGTTGTCAACAATCCCAACTGTTTGATGACCTCTGCTGAGATGAGGTTCTTCTGGCTTCCGCTATCAACAATAAAATGTAGCGGGGTCCCCTTCACCCACATATGTGAATGAAAAAGGTGCTCCCCCTCTTCAGGATCTATTGGTTTTCCTGGTTGAATTGTTGTGGTCCGAACAATAGAAATGGGGTTTGCATTGATGATCTCTCTTCTACCAGTATTTTCTTAATCAAATTCCTAATCAGGGTTCAGCTCCTTTTATTTGATCTTGGTCACTAATGACTATTTTGAAAAACATTCATCGATGTTGTTCTAGGGGATTTTGTGGAAATCACACCATTTTCTAGTTTCCTTATTCATCTTTCTGTTATCCTTCTTTTCCTGTGGCTTTTACTGGTTTTCTGAAGGTTGGTTGTCAGGACCGCCTTTACCATACTTGGGTTGTTGCAGATTTGTAGACCCAAACTCCCGCTCGTTTTGGTGCTTAAATTTCTGCTCGATTTTAACAACCTATTGATAAGAAGCACCTACTAATGAGATGTCTAGAAAATCCATTTCAATTTGGATGTATCTATGTAGAGCCCTGCAATATTTCAGAACTAGATGTCGCTCAGAGTCTTTGATACCCATCTTGGTGCACAAGGTATGAAAAGTATTAGTGAAATCTGACACTTCTTGGCCCCTCTCTTTCCATAGTGTCGTTCATCTCATGTACTTCTCATCATAGTTTCCAATAGGGTAATATTTTTCCTTGACTGCATCCACAAAAAAATCCCAAGTGGGCTCAACCCCATATATTCCAGACTCCTCTGTGGAAATTTTATCCTAGTAAGTTTCCCACCAATGTTTGACATGGGGGAGAGCCTTAAGGAGTGTGAAGGTGATCTTTTCCCCATCGGAGAAATTATGAACA
Organism: Picea engelmannii; assembly: GCA_009831015.1. Lineage (NCBI taxonomy): Eukaryota > Viridiplantae > Streptophyta > Pinopsida > Pinales > Pinaceae > Picea > Picea engelmannii. Next base: position 543,954 of record ML785214.1, on the reverse strand, counting down.
AAGAAATAACCTTCTAGCAGATTTAACCATTTTTCTAGGGCATCCACCTCTATCTGTCCTTCAAATATGGGAATATTAAAATTAAATTGTACCTTTAAAGACAAGGTTCCTCCAAAGTGGTTGTTTTATGAAGATGCACCTATTTTTATCGACATGCGTTGAAATATGTGGGAAACATTCTCCATCATTTCGTCCCTCTGTCGTGTGAGAGCTTGCTCAAGAAACAGATTAATAGAATCATCCGCTTTGTCATTTTTATTTTCTTCCACCATGGAGGGTTTATTGGGTGTGAGAGAGATATTTTCCTCAAGAGAGACAAGCTCTAGACCTAACTTTCTATACTCAGACCTCCTGAGGGACATGCACTGAAAAATGATCAAGAGCAACCTACTCTGATAACATTGGTCAAGATTATTTTCGGCATGAAATGAGAGAGAAGATATAATAAATAAATGTACAGAGATATCTTGGATATCCAATAATATAACATAAATGTATCATAGATGCAACCATGCACACAAAGATATAGTAATACATAGTTTCTATTAATGAGCGAAATGTACAAAACTGTAGAAATACAATGTACTCACTAGAATGGTGGAAACTTATCTATGAGAAGAGATGTGAAGACTACTCACATTCGAAAGAATATGGTTACAATGAGACTCTAAAGTCCTTTTTTACATAAATAAAATCCAAAACCCTAATCCCAGAAGATGAAAAGCCAATAGTTTTTTGGACCCCGTTTTGGGTAGTTTGGTGTATATCAACTTCCCAAGGGCGTAACTTTGGCATACGATCTTTGTTTTGGGCGCACGATAGCTCGTTCGAAATGTATCGTCGAGGATATTCATTTTGAGGGCTCAATCAGAGCCTTTGACTGTTTTTTAGGTGTTCAATACTGAAAAAACTTAATTTAGGCCCTCAAAATGGCCTCAAACGTTTAGCAACCAAAAAACTGCTAAAAATAGTAAATTGCAAAAAGACTATTTTGAGTCAGTAGGAATAGGTGGGTGGCCATTGATATCCACATGGGCCATCCATTCATATTGAAAATAAATCAACCTTCCAATGTAATACTAAGAATATATAGCTCAGGTACCATTTCATATGATTTGACATGGAAGATGAACAATTGGAGTTGGAAAAGATACATACTAGCTAGAATCCTGCAGACATGTTAACAAAGGTAGTAATAAGGGAGAAACTCAATTTCTACTCAATTTAAATTGGCCTTCAAGCATGAAGGTGAAGATGATAAAATTTCCAGGTCTAAGGTGTATCATAGTTCAACAGGTACAACAACAATGGAGTTTCTGTGATCAATCTCCAGGTGGGCGATTGTTGGTTCTGGAGACTAATTATCTTCCTGATTCATAAGTTTGTTTCATCCATGTTTGGATTCCATTTCCTAACGAGGGGGGGGTTGTNNNNGGGTGGACGAAAATTAATGGAGCCTCCCTTGGTAGGGGATTCGGGGGAGACATCTCCAAAGAGAATTTTTGGGAATAATTTCCTTATAAAATATTGTAATTCCATAGTCAATCTTGACCATTAATTATGAGGTCATAGATCTGATGGTATAATTTATGTTAGATATTTTTTCCCTAGAAGGCAACCCTCTTTTTTTATGAGGGCATTGTATTACAATTGTGTATGAGAGTGAATATTGTATTCTGAGAGAGGATATTGTGAGAGAAAGAAGATAAAGTTATAGTGGGTGTGTTCTAGGTTGTATCCCTTCATTTTTGTTGGATAGTAAAAATGAAGGACCTAGAAATTTCTCTGGTGGACATAGCCCACACTAGATGAACCACGTATATATGTGTCTCTATTTAATTGTGTCTTTTAAGTGTTTTATTTATGCATTTGTTTTATTTTATTGCTTCACAATCTTGTTTTTCTAACAACTTATCAAGGCATTTTCCCCTGAACTTATTAAGGATGTCCAATTTGTGCCAATCTCTAACCTAGGTGATCAATCCTCTATGAAATTAATTGAGTTGTTTACTATTCTTAGTCCTTTTTCTTGTAGGGTAACAATCCATGGCTATTGAATGCTATTTTAAATAATCTTTTATGAAAACATCTTAATTATTTTATTTTCTCTTTGTGCAATAGAATCCATAGAAGTTAGGAAACAAGGTTTCCATGCTTCATGCTTTGTATTATTTACAAGATGCCATGAGACTTCAAAATCATAAGTAAAGAAAGATACAATAAAGAGCAAAACCAAGCCAAAGAAAAATGTTACATATGTAAAAACTAATTTTGCAAACTAGTTTTGAATTTGAAGAGGGATTTGACAATGGAATTTAAATAAAAAATTGAAATTTACCTTACACACAAAGTTTTGCATCTTGCACACTCTTACATTTTCATGCTTGGGGATTGTTTTGCAAAAGGGACTTTGTTCGTTTTCTTTATAATCCAAATTTTCATCTCTTTTATCTAAGCACAAGGAGTAATTTCAACACTCTTTCAAGAGTGATTTTTAGACTCACCGTGCATGAAATTTGAGCTAAAACTTTCATTGCCTCGTTTAGGGAAAACTAAAGTGAAATTGAAGTAATGAAAACAAATCTTGTATGAACATAGTGCACTAGTTTCTCAATAGCCTTTTAAAAAATTCAAGAGCTCACGTTTAAGGTAAGTTTTATCTTTAAGAAATAATGTTGAAGGGTCCCTTTTCCATTACATAGGAAACCATTCATTAGTTTTAATGAGTGAGATTCATGGCAAGTTAATGTTGATATGAAGAAAATGTGGTTCTATTTTACGGGATTATGTTCAATTACTTTCAAGAAAAATCCATGCACACACATCTTTATATAATGCATTTCATCATAACATTGGAGGAAGTTCATGTGATCATTCTACCATTCATGCATGCTTGATTCAAGGAGACAAGCATGCATCACAAAATTGGAGGAATTTCATGTGATCATGCAACCATTCTTGCATGCTTGATCCGAGGAGACAATCATTGGACCTTGCAAATCAATCAAGGTGTATTGTGGGTTTCTAAGGTATTATTTTACCAATGTTTTTTAGTGGCTCTCATGTAATTTTTATCAAATATTAATTCATTAGCATGGATCGATGATTCATTTTTCTTAAGAACACTGCAAATATCATTGAGGTTTACTCACAACACTATTATGGTGCACTAAAACTTGGAACATGTCTAGAATGGACCAAAATATTATGTATGGATCAATCATTGCCTCTAATGAGTGTGGTCCCCGTTGTGTTAAAGATGAGAAGTGTTTGTCCCCATTATGTCATATTTATTTTTTGAAGAAGTAGACTCCATGACACTATACAATAGATAATGAAACTTGTATCTTAGTTGCTTAACTCTGAAAGTACTTGGTCTTTGGCGGTAAATGACTTGTTGTGACAATTTTGAGCAATTTGGTATATTTTTTTTGAGTTTGTCAATGATCTTGTCACAAGTTAGAATATTTTACCAAGATTAATAGATTTTTTAATGCCAAACATAATCATTAAATAGTTTTATGTGAAATAAATAAAATCTATGCATTATCTTTATGATGATCTTGACCAAAATTGTACAAGATTGGTGGATTGTTGAGTGATTTACATTTAGTTCTTAGCTATGTGTTTTTTTCCCATTATCTATTTTAATAGTGGGGTTTCCATGAATTACATACTAAATTGTTGAAAGGCCCACAAATATACTAAAATAATAATCATATTAGATACAAAGTCTATAACCATGTCATGATCTTTAATAGGAAAACACATTGCATTATGAATGTAATAAAATAAGTATGAATCAACATGTTCAATACTATTAATGAGATGGAATACACGAGCATGAAAAAAGAGAGATGACCTCATTTCCCTAGGTTTTCTCAGTGTCTATTGTTTTCTCTTCAAAACTGACATTCATTAACTCATTTGTAATTAATATTACAAATAATATCCTAATGTCATTACAATTTACATCCATAACTTATGATTAATTGTTTTGATTTTTTATAGAGCCAAGAGTGGAGGCAAAGTCGATAACAAAGGAAGTGACAATATGATGAGCTGGAAATCAGTTTGGGATCTTTGTTGGAGATAATTCGTGTGGGTATCCCAAAATTGAAGTAGAAATGTGCAATGACACAAAAACTTCATCATGAAGACTCTCCTAAATTATGGTTCATTTGGTCTAATTTCCATAAAGGTAACAAGAGATTATCCTCCATGTCTCATGTCCTCATGTTAGGTGACTTATTCGACGTTCAATGTTACACATACAAGTTGGAAATTGCATCAAGATACAATTTTTTTTTTAACATAATTGGTTTAACATCTATCAACTAATGTCTTGTGTCCAAGTAGGGAAACCCAATGGGAAATCAATTAACGTGATTATATTAATTAGATGAGATTATACTTATTGTGTTTGCACTTTGCATATGTATAGGGGTAAATCATCATCATAATCATTCATCAA
>ML785214.1:491887-505326 GCA_009831015.1 Picea engelmannii | reverse complement strand
TGATGGGTCTAACAAACCATGGTTTTTGTTGCACAAATGTATTGATAGAAATTTTAACTTCTTTGTGCTCTTCTTTGAATTTATTAAACAACTCTATTTTTGTCATTGGCAATATATGTTTTGGATGTTCTTCATATTGATTTTTTGTTATTCTTCGACGCAACACATCCCTTGTATGTGGTGAAACACAAGATTCTTCCAACCAACAATTACGGGCCAATTCTTTAACATTTTCAACAAGTCTATCTTTGTAGGGTTGTCTAGAAATCACTATCCAACAAGCCAATTCATCATTTACATCTATTTGGAAACAAAATTTTCTATGTTTGTGCAATTTTTTTCTTGACGTTCCCAAAGTTTTTTCCATGTGTAGTGTCAAACGATCTTTTATATTGCTCCCTGAACCAATTGTTGTTTGTAACGTTTTACGTGCAACACAAACATCTTCTTTTCGATATTTTCCAAAAGATTTTAATACACTAGTTATATTGTTAAATACATTATGTTGCACCTTTGTATCATTTGTTGACTTTTGAATACCCAATAATGATGTAGCTTCTTTTAACTTTCTTGACTTCAATAGAGAAAGTAAAAGTTGAGCCTGTGTTGTTACTGATTCATCTTTGAAATAAGTATTATACATATTCTTAGTTCGATATCTTATATAATTCTTAGCTTTTTTCTTTCCAAATTTGTTAGTATCAACATTTTCTAATATTTCATCATCAATGTTGATAGATTCTACTGCATATTTCAATTTAAATTTTATATTAAAAAACATAACCCAAACACAAATTCACTAAGTTATATATACTTGAGTGTTCATCTTGTATTAATCTAAATTTATGTACACATACCTATAGGTGATTCGTCTTATGATTCAATTTCGGTTTCAACGTCTGCTTCAATATTATCAGACAAATTTATTTATGCTTTTTGAAAAACATCAAATTGTAATTACAATCAATTATATTATTTACAATACTTTTAATTTGAATTCTATACTTTGAATTTTGTACTTTCTGAATACAGTCCCAATGTGTTTCGTGTGCTCGATCATCATATATGCATGCATACCTAGTTGAACTTCTTCTTATCGAAAATCTCTATTGACATTATCATCATTTATTTCTTCAATATTTGCACCTTCTTGTTTCTTTATCTAATAAATCTCTTTCCTTTGTTCGATTTGGCGAGTATCATCTCGAGTGCGATCATATTTTCTTTTGTGCAAATTTTTGTTTCTCGTGACTTTTATAGTTATCTGTAAAAGATATGTTCAACGAAGACTTCACCTTGAAAAAATGCTCAACATTTATCTTTCAACATATAAATTGTTATTCCAATAGAAACTTGAACAAACATCATTTACCTTATTCAACAAAAACTAAAAAGATGATTTGAAACTTTGTTTAAGTGTTCTAAAAAACCACCATGTATCGATATCGATCCTCCGATTAAGCCTATGGAACAGAGGGAAGAAATAAAGAAAGAAAAGAATACAACTGCAATTAGTAATAGAAATGATTTGAAATCCCTATCCTCGAGCTTATATCTCTTTGTTCATTTGATGGATTGTGTTAAATGTGTTCGGCCAAAATCCTATTTATACAATTTGGTGCGAAATAAAACCATACGACGTGTCATTTCATTTTTTCCGACGAACGAAATTCGTTCGATAGTCTTTCGGCCAAAAGCAGTTTTTTTCGGCCGAAAGAATTAGTTTTTCGGCCGAAAGACGTGGAAACCGTTCAGTTTTGACAAATTCTATTAGAATTTAGTCTTTCAGCCGAAGCATTATTTTTTCGGCCGAAAAAAGGAAATTGGAACTGAAAACTAAAATCAGAGAATTTCCCCAAGCATAACTAAACTTCAGAGGTTGCGGACTCCTACAAACATTGAGAATTTGGTTTCGAAAATGGCACCAACATTTCCAAAATTGAATCTACTTTCAATTCGTATAATTTGTTTTCATTTTCTTTATTTTTATCTAATTTTATTTTATTTAAAAAAAAAATCACTACATAATATTTTCAGCAGACATTATGATTCGGTGAAATGAAATATCGGTATCTCTAAAAATATATAGTGAAAAAATTTGAAAAACATATATTCATAATCTTTAAACTGTGCTTTTCAAAAGGGTATATTTAAATTTTAGTTTTAAGTAAAAATTAAGATAGATACAAGGTGTAGAAAAACATGTGTTTAAACTCTGCAACGTTTTCAGTTTGGTCAACTTAAAAAAATTCTAGAAATTATAATATTCATCCGTTAAATTCAAAGTAATAGTCATAATAAAATAGTCCCCGAGGTGTAGGACAGTCGGTGACGGAGTGTGTTGTTAAGCCACTCCGTTTTGTTAAAGTCACCGGTTTGAAAACTGCGGGGACAAAAAATCCAACCATGTTAAGGGTTGGTGTGGCTCAGGCCGGGTGCGATCCCCGGGTGATTTTGACGGCTTAGATGCCCCTGAGTCGCGGTTTCTCAAGCCACAGGTTAATCGCATAGCCAACAGGTCTCGCACAAATTAACAAACAAAAAAAATAGTCATAATAAAATAGAGTCTCTGTAGATTGTTGCAGTATATTTTGTTTCTTAAAAACATAAGTTTAATAATATATACATTGTTGTAGAAATAAGTAACTCATTGTCATTCATGTCATGTTTAAGAAACATACTGTTAAACAATTGTCAAATTGACATATCAAATCGTGATAAAAAAAAATTGAAAAATAGTCATTGAAAAGCTAACACAATTCTTCACAAGTTTTGTTTTTACTGTAAAGTGAAATTCTAAATAAAAAAAATACTTTTGTATGTCGGAAGTTGAATAACTTGTGAAAATACTGTTTTTTTCTCATAAAACAAGCAAAAGTGTAACCCATCTTCATGATTTCACCCTTACACTTTTATATAGAGATATTCATGTTCTCATTTTCATTATACGTCAGCTTAAGCTGACGCATAATTCACTGACTTTAGTATGGATTCCTTGACTATACACATAGACCTACGTACCTATATTTAATATGGATTCATTCACTGTCAACACCTGCACTAACATGCTATTTATAAACAAGGAAACATGATATTTATAAACAAGGCTGCAAAGCAGCATTACCTGCCGCCTTTGCTTTGATAACTTTTACTGGATTAAATGCAAATATGTCAATTCTGTCATGATTATATATTAATAATATTTAAAACTAGATTTGATAAAAATAAATAAAATAAAATAAAATAAAAAACTTTTACTTTATTACCAACTTTCAAAATCTATTACTTTAAAAAATTTATGGTAAATTACATAGTCAACATATAAATCTATATATTGTGTCTGGCTACAATTATAATAACGAAAGTATACTCTGTCTGGCTACAAGTATAATAAGGAAAGTCACATGAATGTTTAATTGTCTAATTATCTAATAATTATTTAAAATGTAAATATTATTTTTACTTACCTGCTATTAACCTTTCCTCTCCTTATCTGAATAATTTTCTCTCCTCCTTATCTAAATAATTTCAGAGATTTCACCGACCAAGGTTGTTAATAACAGATCCGATGTATGAGCAAGTAGAATATGCCATACATTTTCTTAAGTGAACGTTGATCATGTATTTCATGAAATACCTGAATTTATAACCAGACATATGCTCCCCGAAGTTGAATAAATATAGTAAGAAAGCATTAATCATGCTTGACCAACATTTTCTACGAGTTTTCCAATTCTTTCATCCAATTTTGGTGATATTTTCTTGGTGGGATTTTTAGTGGGATAATCGATGTCCAAAATCTCTGCAATAACCTGTGAACTCCATCCTACTTTTATAAGAGAATTTTCCATCGAATTTTCTTTCAACAACAAGCCTTCTAAAATTGTCTTACTATCTTCAGTGTCTAATGAAGGAGAGGATGATGCATGAATCATGCCATTGATGTCTTTTTCCTTCCAACCACCATTTATGAACAGACATTGATGTCTTGTTCCTTCCAACCGCCAGTTATGAACAAAGTTGTTAGCTCCTCTAAGTAATCCATCGACCATCTCGGCATGTAGAAATTAGAACCCCAACCACCATTATAGTATTCTCCTTCCTTGGCTAAATTTAAATTTAAATCAAAATCAAGTTATGTTCTAATGAAACTAAAGAATCATTCAAGAGAGGAGACATGGAAAGAAGAATTGGACCTCTCTTCAGCCAAATCACTCCAAAACTCTATCCACCTTGGAGAAGTAGGATATTTTGAGGGTGAAGGGGAGGACACAACTACTACACTAGCACCTCTCTTCAACCAAATCACTCCAAAACTCTATCCACCTTGGAGAAGTAGGAGATTTTGAGGGTGAAGGGGAGGATGCAACTACTACACTAGCGATAATTTTGTTGTTGTTGTACACAACATCATAGCATTTATCCAACAAATCCAAATTTCTACCACATGCTTCTATGTTCCTGTTGGATTTCTCGTCATTCAATTTGGCATAATTCTGCTCAAATCCAAGCCAATTGCCCCTCTTCCTGTGAAAACCCATTGACTTATCACTTCTTAGACCATCATGGGCATGCCTGAAACTCTCTAAAAAATCCAAGGGCTCATGGAGAGAAAAGGTCTCTCTCTCAAAGAAATCACCTAGGTCAACCCCACAACAAAATGTGTCACTCTTATAGCAACGACCATACAAGGGAACCAAGAGAGGATATAACAATGACCATACAAGGGAACCAAGAGAGACACCTTTTTCAAGTTGTCCCTCACTATTTGAGTCGTATTTCCTGTGTCTTGGGGCCTGTAACCCCATTGCTTGCACCAAAATCTATCCCGAGCCACCTCATACGAAAACCCTACAATGGGAAGGTTAAATCTCATGCGTAGTTGTTGACACCCACCCGAACTCCAAATTTTCCACCTAAAATGCCTCCAAATCTGACTCCAAACTATTTCTTTCAGTCTTGTATCCTTTGACATGCCTCCAAATATGTCGGACTTGGCATCCGATGACACCTCCCCGCTGCTCTTCTGTCAATGGGTAGCTATTGATCGTACTTTAGTAAAGAATTTTCATCATAGGTCTCACTTTCGAATCCCAGTGAGTGCAGAGGAGACCCAAGGCCAACAAATTGTTTAAAGAGAAAAATAGTCTTCTTTGCAATAACCGCTTCATTTCTTTCAGACTGTACCTATCTTGCAACCCGACGTTGCGGGCTTCAATAAACCATTTTTTCTCGTAAAGACCTCAGATCTAGTCCACTAGCATGATCATTATAAATTCTATTGTTCAGGGTGAAGTTTCCCAAGCCTTGGTCTCTAACCATATGCATTAATTTTTCTTCCAGCAGTATTGCTGAGAATTGATATATGGAATAAGTACGTAGGCACGGTCGCATTCATAGCATTGAGCTGAAATAAGTGTTGAAAATACCTTCTTGGACCATCTATTATTTTCCTTTCTTAGGATGCAGTGAGAGTATGGGACACAAAGCTAACAAGTGTTGCATGGAAGCAGAGTCCCTGCAAGGTTGGGATGGGAGTAAATGTGAGGTAGTAGAGACACGTGGGTAGAAAGTTGAAATAGATGTGGTTTGCATGTAGAACATAGCAAAGTAAATATATAGTTTTATACATATGAAATATGTACTTTTATACATACGAAATATGTACTTGTATTAAGTATATATTTATATTTATACATATGAAATTTGTGCTTTTATAAAGTATGGGGAAGAGATTTTATAGAGCATGCACGAAGCCCTCATTGCATACTTAGCCAATTTTTGGATCGCGGGTTCTTGGGGTGGTGGATTCAAAGTTTGGCCTTTTATGTTCCGTGGCCTTCAAATAGGACCAACAGTTCCGCGATATACAAAATGACAGGCAGAGTGGTGGACTATAGAAATTTATCAGAAATTAATAATGTCAGTTATACAATAGAATAGTAATAAGGTCTGTTACATAGGTTTGTGGAGAAAAACACTAAAAAATTAGCATTGTTGAACTATTTTGCTTTAAAACTAAGGATTTCTTGGAAAAAAAGATATAGCATTGCCGAATTTGTTTTCTTTGCACATCTTTTACAAAGCATGGATGGAGTGGTCATTCCATACTTAGCCAGTTTTTGGATCGCGGGTTCTCGGGCTGTTGGTTTCAAAAATGGGCCTTTGTTGTTTTGTGCCCTATACAAATTGACAAGTGGGCTTGTGAACTATACAAACTTATTATAAAATAAATAATGTATGTTACATATCTCTAGAAATTACATGAACATTTAAAACACCAACGTCGTTGAAGACCAAAAAATTAGAATACAATAGGAATTTTGCACCCAACAATTTTGTCATATACATGAGACAATAATTTATAGAAGATTATAACATTGGATGAAGATTTATACTGATTTGTATAATGCTATAAAAATTCATAGATTTTGTACTGAACAATTACACAGTTGCGGGTTGGCGGAGTTCCAGGTTCACACTTTTCATGTCCAATGTGTTACGTGATATACATTTTGCACAAAAGACTTCAGTCATATACATTTTGCAGCGAAAAATTCCATGATATACATGATAGAGAGAAATTTATAGAATATTATAACGTTGTATGGATATTTAAAGTAATTTATATAATGCTATAACATGTCTTAGTTAATGAATAGTATAAACTATTTTTAAAATTTTATTCAATATTTCTTTTTTATAAGTAAGATTGTATAAAAGTGTGTCAAAATGAAGGAGTACAAAGAATTTCCATGGTTTCAAGCTGTAAATACTGAGCTTCCCTGAGCGAAAACCAGCTCATCCAGGAAAACCGCTTCATAACTTAAGTGTAGATTGTCACTGATACAAAAAGCGTTGAAAATTATGGCCCGTAAGGGTGGGCGCTAGAACTGTAGAAAGTGTAGATAGCCTAATTATAATAACCATGGACAAAATGCATGAAATGTCAGCATGCACATGACAAAACAATAGACAAAAACAAATCACTGGTATGGGTTGTAGTGAGGCAACGCGGCCATGCAAAAGGCGTGAAATGTCGTGTCCCCGGGAGGAGGCATCTCCTCCTGGAGTGGTGTGCGGTCCAGTTGCATAGCGTTCTCCATCTCTGATGGCGGGTGCTCTTCCTTTTGGATGTGCTCTGAGTGTGATGGAAGCTTCTAGTACTCGCACTCTGCATCTGTGTGGCCCAAATTTTCCAGTGGAAAGACTGGTGTCGAGGTTGTTGTTTCTTGGGTTGTTGCTGATTGGGCTGCCTCTGGTGCGGGGAGATGAGCACCTTGTAACACGGAGAACAACCGCAGAAGTCGAGAGGCTTTGTCATATAGGCTCTGTATGCGGAACCAGAGGTCGTCCATGTCCCGACACAGTTCGAATACTAGGATTTTCACCAGTGTAAGGCCTATTTTCCACTCGCATTATGGTTCACCATTGGAACGCGCTAGAGATTGGGGTTGCCATCGTGAATTTTGACTGGCTTCCAGACCATCCATATGAAATTGGTTGTCGTGAAGCTGGTCTTGAAGCGATTGGGTGGTCGGAGAGTTGGGAGGGGCCAAAGGGCCTGGGTGTGAAATAGATGCAGAATTGGCTAAAGGTCCTGGGTTGTTGTGCAGTGAGGCCCCTGAGCAGTCCAGCTCCTCCATTCTATTGGCAAGGGACACAGGAAGGGGTGGGAGAGGTGCGGGAATTTGAGTCGACTATGCCAGGGAGGAGGACGAGGTGATCGAAGAGGAGGAGGATAACGAGGAGGGAGCAGGCGGGGGATGCAGGACCAGGCAGGGTCAGTTTGGCTGACAGGTTGGTCAGCCTTTGGACTTCCTTCATAGCCGAGGAATCTCCAGGACAATGGGAGAGAGAAAATGTGGCAATAATAGAGCAGGGCAGGACAAATGTAGAGTAGGGAAAGTCTGGGCAGGAAGCTGAGCTCTAAGAAGAAAAAGAAGGAAATAATGAGCCATCTAGACCCACTGGAGCAATTGAAATAGGTTGAGCAGCTAGTGAGGTTCCATAAATGGCCGCACCCGCAGAGTAAAGGCGCAACGAGGGTATTGGTCCGTCGAAATGATGCGAAGGAAAAGAAAGGTGCACTGAGAGTAATGGTGCCATGCCTCGAGCGAGCTGAACTTGAACTGATTAGGCAGTTGGGAGTGAGTGGCATGCGGTCATCACATCGTTGGTGCCATAGAGTATCGCTCTTGATTTCTCTGCTTGACACGTGTGTTGTACTAGAAACCCATCCGTGGGAAAGGGAATAAATGAGAAGGAGTACAAACACATGGGCATGACTATTGTTTAGATATGATTTGCATACGACCATGGAAAAAATACACAGAAATAGTAATAACGGGCTGGTGCACTGAAATTTAGGATTTGTTGTTTCGTGGCCTGCAAATTGCACTCAGAGTTCCGCGACATACAATTTGACAATTGGAGTTGTGGACTATTTGATATTTAAGGGAGTACGTATGTTACAAAGAAGAGTTGTTAGATACCAAATATGTAATTTGATTAAGTAGATATATAGACCATTGTGGTTGTCGGGCTGGCAGGCTGAAAATTGTGTTGCCATAGGTTCGTGGACAAAAGCATAAAAAGACTACCAACAACGAATTAGTTTTCTTTAAAACAAAGGCATGGGAGCTTCATTTCGGGTTGTCAGGGTGGTGGGATGAAAATTGGGCTACTATTGTTCCCTAGCCTACAAATAGCACCAAGAGTTCCACGAAATACAAATTGAGAAGCAGTTTTACGGACTATTTGAATTTTTGGATCGCGGGTTCTCAGGTTGTCAGGCTGAAAATTGGTTTTATGTTGTTCTATGGCCTACAAATAGCACTAAGAGTTTCGCGATATACAAATTGACAAGTGGTCTTGTGGACTATTTGAAATTTTGGATCGCGGGTTCTTAGGCTAAGGGGGATGAAAATTGGTCTTCTATTGTTCAGTGGCCTACAAAAATGAAATATGTAATTTGATGAAGTAGATATATAGAGCATGCACGAAAGCTTCATTCCAGGTTGTCGCGATTGCGGGCTGAAAATTGGGCTTCTTTTGTTCCATGGCCTACAAATACCACCAAGAGTTCTGCGATATACAAATTGACATGCTGCTTTGAGGACTAGAATTTTTGAATGGTGGGCTGAAAATTGGGCTTCTATTGTTCTGTGGCCTACAAATAGTCCGTAGAGTTCCACGATATACAAATTGACAAACAGACTTGTGAACTATTTGAAATTGACGGTGCTCGTGTTGAACAAGTTTAGCATTCCTGAATTAGTTTTCCTTTTTACATATGTTGTTGGAGTAAAAAATAAATAAATAGTACTAACATCTGTTACATAGGCTAGTGGAGAAAAGTATGAAACAAATATGATTCCCGAATTATTTATTTTTTAAAAAGGGGCTTCTCGAATTAGGCATTTTTTGGATCGCGGGTGCTCGGGCTGGGGACCTGAAAAACGTGCTTCTATTCTTCTATTCCCTACAAATAGCACCAACAGTTCCACAATATACAAATTGAGAATCACACCTGCGGAGTATTTGAATTTTAAGAAGCTTGTGTCCCAAAAATTCAGCATCCGCGAATTAGTTTTCTTTACATAGGTTTTACATACGCTGGTGGAAAAGAGGGAAAAAAGTATAGTACCGATGTCTGTTACATAGGGTAGTGGGAAGAAGAATGAAATAAATAGCATTCTCGAATTAGTTTTCTTTAAAACAGGGGCTCCACGACACAAGAAATTGAAATTTATGAAATTATAGGTTCCTGCAGACCATAAACTATACATAGCAAATACGTAATTTTTTAAAGAAGACATTTACTTTTATAGATACGAAATATGTACTTTCATAAAGTATGGGAATGAAATTTTACAGAACAACGATGGAGCCCTCATTCCATGTCCTACAAAGAGAAGAGAGAGATAGGCAGTGTACAAATTGAGAAGTGGGCTTGTGGACTATTTTAATTTTAAGGGCCTTTGTGACAAACATTGTGCAAGACATGTTGCAAAGATGCAAGAAATGACAGTCTCTTTACGTTTGAGTAGAAAGAAAGTAGTGAACACAATTTTACGACATTTATATAAAAAGCTAATAAAGCGTGTTACATATTAATGAAAATTTAAAGAAACACATATATATATATATATATATATATATGTATATGTATATGTATATATATATACATAAGTGAAATCTGATATCTGAAATTTGAGTAAGTGATTTATGTCATAGTCCATTATAAAAATGAAAAATCTAGGAACACATAAAAGTAGGAGAAAAACTAGCCTTCCCAAATTAGAGCATAGATGGAACCCTCATTCCATACTTAGCCATTTTTTTTATCATGGGTTCTCGGGCTGGGGACCTAAAAAGAGGGTTTTTGTTGTTTCGTGACCTTCAAATAGCACCGAGAGTTCAATGATGTACAAATTGATAATGGGGCATGCAGACTATTTGAATTTCAAGGGGCTCGTGTCCCAAAAATTTAACAGTCGGGAATTACTTTTCTTTACATAGGTTTTACACACGGTGATGGGAAAATGTACAAAAAATATAGTACCAATGTCTGTTACACAGGGTGGTGGATAGGAGGACCAAATAAATAGCATTCCCGTATAAGTTTTCTTTAAAACAGGGGCTCATGGATACAAGAAATTGGAATGTATCAAACTATAGGTTCCTAGAGAGCATAAATTGTACATAACAAAAATGTATTTTTTTAAATTAGATATTTACTTTTATACATACGAACTATGTTCTTTTATAGAGCATGTACGAAACCCTCATTCTATATAGTGTGACGGAGCCCAGATTACATACTTAGGTAGTTTTTGGAGCGTGGGTTGTCGAGCTAGGGGGGCTGAAAATTGGAAAAAAAATGAAACGTGTTACATATTCCTGGAAATTTAAAGAAACATATATATGTGTGAAATATGATATGTCAAATTTGATTGAGTGATTTATCTCATACTTTATTTTGAAAAAGAAAAAAAGAGAATAGAAATAAAATAAACATAATGACTTCACATTCAGCATAACTGAAGATAAAAAATCAAGGAAGACATAAATATATAAGGAGACAAAAGAATAGTTTTATTTGGAATATATGAAAAAAACATTAGTTTGTTACATATCAATGGAAATGTAAACACGTTTTTCATATAGACTAGGATTGGGACTCCCGCAAACCATAACAGAAATATGTACAAAAAATAGGAGTGTGGAAAGAAGTTGGACACGGTAGAATGTAATACCTGAAAAGTAGAAATGCAAAGATCAGTTTTTGTCTATAGATTTGTACTCAGAAAAGGAATAACTGGATTGATAAAGAAAGGACTATCACTATACACTTACAAGGATGGTATGTATAAGTAATTTTTGTGTTTGGTTGATCATGCCTTTCCCTGCTGGTTTTTTTGGGCAGCCCACTTCAATAATTGGATTGATACATAGAGGATTTATGCATTTGCCTGTTGGATTTCATGGCTGATCCACTTCAAGTTCTCTTCAATATAGCTTCTCAAGGGGGAGACATTGATGTCATTGTGGATTTGAATGTTGAAAACTTCATTTTCTAATTCTCTTAGATCAATTGAAAGTTTATAATGACCTTCACGAATGTCTCCATTCTGTAGTGAATACCCGACTAGCCAGTTGTCCACCTCTTCTTCATCATATTCAACAATTCTGTAAAAAAATTCTAAAGACAAGGCCTTCAAATTATCAACTTGTTGATCAAAATCTTGCTTGGTTAACGTCAGTGAGTTTAGGATTAAGCTGGGGTCCTAGAAGCCATTTGTATTTCCTGCTAAATCTATTTTGGTGAGCTTGGTGAATAATTTTTCTTTCTTTGATATTGCTTGTTCACACAATTGCACAATTAGGTACAAGTTCTTTACTTTCTATTTCCAGCATGCTTCTAATTGACTGATCCTTTTTTTGGACGGGAGATCATGTTGTGTTCTTCTCATCTCTGGCATGTTGTTGACATGAAAGGCGAAAGGGATGACCGAGTGTACATAGAAAGTTTCTTCATTCTTTAAATTCATATGTAGAAGTAGGAGCAAGTTATGTGCCCTGATCCCCAGGGAATCCATATTCTATGATGTTTCCCAGGCCTTGGCAATCAATTCTATTCTTTTGCTGATATTTTTCTCGACATATCGTCTACAGGATGCGAGGAAGATGGAGTACCCTTTTAGATTTGTTGTAGGGGTGCACGTAGTCACAGGCATGGCTATTTCCAAGGAACTGACAAGCAATGGCATATGAAACAAAGCTTCCTCTAATTCCTTAATCCGGTTCCTTAGTCTGGTATTTTCGGCTTCAATGACTCCAACGGAATCATGAAGAGAATCTCCGTTTTCCCTGTGAAGTTTAGATATTTTGGACACACGCATATTGGCAAAGTCAAGTTCTGAAAGATGTTTTCTTTTCTTATTTTTTACATCTCTTTTTTCAATGATTAATTTTTTTGATTCGGTTTAAAAAACAACGCTCTGGAATACGAAGGATTCATCTTCGTCAAAAATGTCGGTACCAACCATGTCCATTGAGAAGGCATGCTGAATTACATGTGCAGGCTGATCAAGGTTGCAAAATATACTTTCTAGATTAGCGTCAAGATCCATGTTTTGACGGTAAATTTCGGGCTGCTCCGCCTCCCCTACAATTATTTTTTCATTCTTCTGCACGGGAAGATTTTGAGGAAGATGTTCACTATGTCTCTACAAAACTATTGTGAAACTACTGGAAGTAGTTTATCAAAAGGTTGGTTGGCTCCATACGTTGTTTGAAATGAAGAAATGGAGGGGAAAATATAACCCCCCGCAAACTGTAATGACCTCCTCGTTATGACAACCATTCTAGTAACAGGTGCAATTTTTTTTTTTCTTTAAGGTGTGTGCGCGCGTGTAGAAGTAAAAACACACTTAACTGTACGGCGCCACTCAAAAACCAAGAAGATGCAACCACGAATTTCATCACAATAATACTGAAGGAACTCAACGAGAAACTGCAACAAAATACGACCATAGGCAGACAGCGCACGACACAATAATTAAGACATACTGGGGGTGCACAGTAAGAACATAGAGGGAAGACTTCCAGGTGTTAGGGTTACTATTTCTGCACATGAAAGCAGGGAGTTTAGTCAGCAAGAAAGATGCAAGAAAGATGCAAGAGAGCAAGACGAACACAACCAGACGACCCCGACAATCACAGTGACAGCAAGTAATAATGCCCCTAGACATAAGGTGTACAACTATCAGCTGTAAGCAGTAAACGAAACCAGGTGTTAAGTACAGTATGGTCACAGAAGGAAGAATCCATCAGTAGAGTTTACTATTTCTGCACAGAAAAGCAGGGCTTTTAGTCTTATGTCTTCTCGAAAGAAGATTAGACAGGCTCCTGGCCGACTGCTCAGGCAGAAA
>ML785214.1:478549-491837 GCA_009831015.1 Picea engelmannii | reverse complement strand
TTTTAGTCTTATGTCTTCTCGAAAGAAGATTAGACAGGCTCCTGGCCGACTGCTCAGGCAGAAACTAGTAACCTCTGTCAGGTGTGTCGCAAGAGTGGAACCCTGCCTTTAAAGGGCCCGAGACTCTTGATACGACACTGGATCCTTTACACGGAAAATACACAAAGACCTATATGCTAAGGCTACAGAAGGTGTCTATATCCCGCTCGACACAAGCAGTCCAATCGACAAATTTTTACAACCCAACGCAACCGTAGACGAAAAGTGACCACGTCTTCTACAGAGGGCACAAGACAAGGACTCGGACGACGACCGTTAAAATTAATGACAAGGCAATGACTAAGACTCATTCGTGATTAATTACTAGCCAAATTCTCCATTGATTTTATTAAGCACAAGTACATTAGTTATAAGGTAGATCTAATTGAATTATTGCCCTTAGTTTAAGGGCCTTACCCCTTGTGTTGAAATTATAAAAGAATTTATGTCATTATACTGAATCATGCTCCATATTCATTATACTACCACATTAATATAAACAAATACAACGTCCTTACACTCCTGAGTTATCAAGACTACATAGCACCTTTCCAAGGCGGGGGTATTACATTTACATTGATCAACAGTAAAATGTTAGTGCACCTTCCACTAAGAGACAACCCCTACCATATTGTAAATATACCAGACTAACATCATATTTGTAACTAAAAGTAACAAGTAACATCCTAATCAATGACCACATATATAATAAGTACAATGTTTAAACATGACAAAGGTTTAAGGCAATATCATTTAAGGATGACCTCATAATGATGAGTATCATCCTTTTTCAATGGCATGGTAACATCATAGTTATAACAACATCATAATGAAATTAACCATCTAACATAATACTTAGAATTTCATCCCATTTGTAAGTAACATCATAATAGAAATTCAATTAACATCATACTTAGAAATGGCAATACCTATTAAGACCATCTCTAAAATGTCAAAAGGGCAAGATCTGAAATGATAAATTAACAATAATAAAAATGGCCATACTTATAATTAATCTTAAATTAAAGGTCAATATATAGATATTTCTTTTCTAATCATTTAGATAAATACTTCTTTTTATCCTTCATATAATAACAGTTATAAGTATTATATTATATTTTCTTTTCAATTTGCTTCTGGAAAAGTAAATATGTAAATACCATTGCTTATAACAGTCTGCCATGTAACGTTTTGACACAAGTACACCAACTGGTGTACTATGCATTATTTTATACCTATTTTGTTTTACAACAAAATGAGAAGAATCATTGCATCCGCATATAACAGCTTGTGATTTTGATTTTACACCACACGGTAACATGCAGTATTGTTTTTATCGCAAGTTTAGAAAAATTAAGGCAATTCTGAGTTTGTAATACAAATTTTTGTAAATATATAAGAACTCATATTCCAATCTAATAATCGAAAATATCATTTTTTTTATTATCCTTTTTTTTTAAATATAAAATTCAATTTATACTTATAATGATAATCTTTAGTTTAAGATAACAAGAATCCAAATTCATATTTCAACAACACATTACAATTACGAATTTATAAACGGTAATTCCAAGAAAACTTTAAAGGAAATTAAGCTTGTTGGGAAGTAATCAATAACCCATGGCATCTGCGATCTGACAAGCAAGGGTTAATGGAGACGCACCAGAAATAAAACGAAATGGAACGGGCGCTGCAACAGGCAAGGGTTTAATAGAGACGCACCAGTAAATAAACCAGATGAAACCCGCACTGCAACTTACACCCGAACTTAATGCACGCGGTGCTTTAAAAACGTCATTATAGTCAGGACGCTGATCTTAGAGTTGATATGCAGTGAGTAATCTCGACCCCCAGTAAAGACAGTATGGTAAAGAAAAATGATGGTGGGGCTTTCCTACTATTGACAGTAAAATTTTACCCTTTAAACGAACAGCCCAATGATCTATCAATGAGATGACAGTAGAAAGGGAGAGGGGCTGACATAATTCCAAAAATGAATGACAGAATTTCGCGAATGAAGGCAGCATAATAAAAACGAAATGCCCACCAAGAATTATGATGCCCACAGTCAACAAGAAAAACGAAAACGCCACTGTATATAAAGGAAGACGCTACTGTACAATTGAAAACGCCCATTATAAGAGCAGTTCACTGTATGTTGAAACGCCCCATGAATACCCACGATTTGTAATGAAGCTCATTCTTTAAGAGAAAACACACCATGCACGCAGAGGTAAACACCCAAATAAACACAACGAAATGTCGAATACAACAGTATACGAACACGCCCAAAAACAGTGGCAAAAACGCCCAAAAACAAATGAAAAACGCAGCTCCTTAAACCTTTTAAAATGCAGACCAAAAACACCCCAAACACAATGCCAGAAGATAAAACAAATTGCCATAGGTAAAATGAATTTCCAGGCTGAACGTTTTGCGAGAATATCAACAATTTGACAGAGGTGAAACAAATAGCCAGGTCTAAACACCAGATCCAGTGATCTTAGAAATCAACCAATCAAATGCCAGAGGGAAAGCTAGATCTAGTTTTACTTCCATAAAATATCAGCAAGCGAGATTGCCAGAACCGGCATTTTAGAACATTACGATCATCTTACAGTTCCCAGCTTAATATCTAATGCAATCTACTCAATAAATTAAACGAGCATACCTCTTTCCTTGTGCATGCCTCGTATGCTGTCCGCGCCTCGATCAAAGTCCCGCGCTCCTTGCCGCTCCTGCTTGCCGACCGTGGAACCCTCACCGGTACCTCCCAGCCAATCGCTAGGGGTACTCTGCTTCCCCCTTAGCCCCCCGAGCCGCAAAGGGACCACACAAGATCCAAAGATAAGACTAGATTCTCAACTCGCCTCCACGGCTGAGGTACCACTCCAACACAGCTGAGATAAACCCAAATCCTCACAAGCAATCCATCAAGCCACAATTCGGCAGCGTAACGTTACGCTAACCGTTCATCCCTTCTTCCTTCTTTTCCCCTTCTTTTATAGAAATTTGAGACCCACCTACTTTCCTAAATCATTATTAAATTAATTTTTTATGACAAACCTCTAAACATTCTCTGTCATCCAAGTGTCACTCATCCCCCATGGTTCTCCAAATTAATTTCTTTAATTTTTAAAAAAGACTCATTTCCCTCACCCCACCTAAATTCGCTCCTAAAATTACTCCTAGGGTTCCTAGATCCCCTCTCATGCTTTTAATAACTTTCCTAAAATGAAGTTTCTGATTTTTAGTAACTCCTAAATGTTGATTCCTTTTCTCTTTTTACCCTATGTCTCCTACTTTCCATTTTTAAGTTTCCTTTATTACAAGTTTCCTCATTTATATTTTTTATTCCTCTCTTTTATTATTATTTTATTTTTTTATTTTTAGTATTTTTTTTTGTTAAACCCAAAATGATAAATGCGCTTAATAGTCTTTTCAATATATTTTTAAAATCCTAAATTTTTATACTCCCACTCTTTAATAATTTTAATTCTTCTTTAAAATTTAAAAACCCTRGGTTTCAATTAATTTATCCCCCTCATTACTTTACCCCCCCTTTGTTTTAARRAGACTTTAACTAACACATAGGAGGGTTTTAGTTTACGCCCTTATGTTTATTTTTGTAGGATCTTTTCTTAGGGCTTAACTGAGTTTTATCGTTGAGATGTTTTAAATTTAGGTTTAGATTGAACTAGGCGACAATTCATTAGGGGAGTCGTTTTAAGAATTTTATCAGGCGTTAAGGTCTTAGGTTCATCTAGGTTGTCTCATCATCATCATCATCAATGTGACGTGCCCTTCAGGACGCATTACGTGCTCCAAGGGCGCCACTCGCCTCATTTGCCTCTGTGGCACAACGTGCCCTTCAGGATGCACCACATGCTCCAAGGGTGCCACTCGCCCACTTGTGATTTTTTTTGCGCGACGTGCCCTTCAGGATGCACCACGTGCTCCAAGGGTGCCACTCGCCAACTTGACGGATTGGTAGACATCTATAACCCCTGGAGTCAACACTCCGCCAGGTGAACTTGTGGGAGACTAAGGGATCTAAGGAATAAGGCCCCCGCCTTATTGTGCACCCCTTAGAATCATCGTGAGCGACTGTCGCAGTCTGCCCTCACGACGTCGTGGATCCTCTCGAACTAGGTAATCGTTAACCTACAGTTTGCGCCACGACGGGAGTGCTAGTAGGCTGTGGTAGGGCTGCTGTCCACACCTCTTCCTCAAATTCTCTGGAAATCATGTGTGGCCCCTTTACTCCATATGTGAGTCTGGTCGAAAAGCTATCGTCAGCCTACATCATCAACCATCGTGTCAGAATGTCAACAACATATCATAAAATCAATATCATATCATCAAAATAAAGCAATATCACCGTAGAAAATCAACCCAAATAGCACACTCCCTGACTCAATCCGGAGTCCAAGGGAGTGCCACCGATGCCCCTGCATCCTTAGGGTCTGAAACCCTGCACACTCAATGAAACTGAGTCAGCAACACCTGTCTACATCAAAGTAGTAAAAACATCCTGTCATCTAACTTAATGCATCATAATGAAGGAAAAAGTTTTATCATCATAAAAATCCATATCACTTGCGAGAAAGTGTCCTCAAAGAAAAATTTTTGTAAGTGCGCCAGAGCGGGATGTTACATACACCCCCTCTTGGTCTAAACTTCATCCCGAAGTTTCTCAGTATAAATGCCGAAATAAATGTACCACAATATCATAAATACCACAGTATCATAAGTCTATCTATCAAACAAAAATGGAAATTGTTGGCGCATATCATATGCGTCCTCCCAGGTCGCCGAGTGCGGACTATAACTGTCCCACTGGACCTTAACCTGATCTACCATTCGACGTCGTAACTATCGAACACGATGATCTAAAATGCGGACTGGCTCAGCCGTGAGCACTCCCTCGTCCGATACCTGCAAGGAACTCATGTCAATCACGTGTGTAGGATCACTAATATAATGTCTCAAAACAGATACATGAAAAACATCGTGCATATGCCTCAAAGAATCAGGCAAGCCTAGTCGATAGGCCACGGTCCCCTTTCTCTCCACAATCTCGAAAGGTCCCACGAACCTAGGAGAGAATTTATCTCCCTTTCCAAACTTGATCGAACTCTTATGCGGTTTTACCCGCAAGAATAATCGATCGCCTACCTTGTAACTACGGTCGACTCGGTGCGCATCGGCATAACTCTTCTGTCGATCCTGCGCTTCTTTTATCCTTTGTCATATGGTTTGCATCTGCTCTTCCATTTCTTGGATCATTTCTGGTCCCACCAGGACCCTATCCTCAAGCTGATCCCAACTCAAGGGCGTCCGACACGGTCGCCCATAAAGAAACTCAAAAGGCGCCATCTTAACGGTGCTCTGGTAACTGTTGTTGTAAGCGAACTCTACGAGAGGCAAGAATTCCTCCCAACGCTTTTGTTGGTCCATCACGTACATGCGCAACATGTCTTCCAAGGTTTGGTCTGTACGTTCTGTATGTCCGTCAGTCTCTGGGTGATAAGAAGTACTAAAATTAAGTTGGGTTCCCAAGGCCTCTTGGAAACTCATCCAAAATCGTCCGGTAAACACCGATCCTCGATCGGATATGATCTTCTTAGGCACGCCATGCAGCCTCACAATCTCACTGATTAAAACTCTCGCTATGTCAGGTGCCTGATACGTCGTATGCACCGGAATAAAGTGAGCACTCTTTTTCAGAGTGTCTACTACTACAAAAATCGAGTCGTGTCTCCTTGCCGTCAGAGGCAATCCAACAATAAAATCTATCGAAATGACTTACCATTTCGATTTCGGAATAGCATGTGGTTGAAGTAATCCCGTCGGGTGTCTATGTTCAGCCTTTACCTACTGACACTCGAGACATCTAGCCACAAAGTTGACTATGTTGGCCTTCATTCCTTTCCAGAAGAACAAGGGCTTAAGGTCTGCCCTCATCTTCGTAACTCCCGAGTGAGCCATGTAAACTGCTCTATGAGCCTCGCTCAAGATCAACATTTTCAACTCGTCGTTTGGTGGTATGTAAATCCGACCTCTAAAACTCAATAAACCATCGCTATCAAATGAATATCCCTCAAATCGTGGCACCGTCATAGTGTTTTGTCCGATGAAATCCTCGACTTCTTTGTACCAGTCATCGTCACACTGTAAAGTGAGAATCTTCTCACATAGATTCGTTTGAAGAGGCAACACTGAAAAGATACGTGGCCTCCGACTCAAAGCATCCGCCACTCGGTTCACTGTTCGCTTTATGTAAGTAATCTTGAAGTCGTAATCGCTAAGCAATTCCGACCAACGCCGTTGTCGCGCATTCAGGTCGCTTTGCGTAAAAATGTGTTGTAATCCACAATGATCAGTCCTTAATTCAAATTTTCGTCCAACCAGGTAGTGTCTCCATACCTTCAAGGCATAAACGATGGCTAATAACTCCAAATCATGCGTTGCGTAATTCTCCTCATGCCTTCTCAGTTTTCTCGAAATGTAAGCAATCACTCGTCCGTATTGCATCAAGACTCCACCTAAACCTTCCTTGGATGCGTCAGTGCATACCAAGAAGTCTGCGTCGATGTCAGGGACCTTTAGTATCAGTGTCA
This sequence comes from Picea engelmannii, assembly GCA_009831015.1. NCBI lineage: Eukaryota > Viridiplantae > Streptophyta > Pinopsida > Pinales > Pinaceae > Picea > Picea engelmannii. The sequence goes on along the minus strand of ML785214.1, from coordinate 485,175 downwards.
TTGTCAACAACTCTTTAAGCCTCCTAAATGCTTCCGCGCATTTCTCTGTCCAAACAAACTTCTTGTTTTTCTTCTGCAATTCCATGATCGGATTTGCTATCTTTGAAAATCCCTCGACAAACCGTCGGTAGTATCTGGCCAAACCCATAAAACTACGCACTTCGGTGACATTCGTTGGCGCAGGCCATTCCATAATAGCCTCAACCTTGGCTAGATCCACGGTGATACCTTCACCGGAGATGACATTCCCTAAGTAGTGAATCATCGATTGATAAAAAGAGCATTTGGACAACTTCCCATATAATTTGTGTTTTCGTAAACATTGTAGTACCAAGCGCAAGTGCTCGTCATGCTCCTCCGTCATCCGAGAGTAGATCAAAATATCATCAATGAATACTTGGACAAACTTGTCCAAGTACTTGCGGAACACCCCATTCATCAAACTCATGAATACCCCATGGGCGTTTGTCATTCCAAAAGGTAAAACAGTAAACTCGTAATGTCCAAATCTCGTCTTAAAGGCGGTATTAGGGAAATCATCCTCCTTGATCTGTAACTGGTGATACCCTGATCGCAAATCAATCTTGGAGCACACCGTCGCACCCTTCATTTGGTCGAACAGATCATCAATTCTAGGCAAGGGATATTGATTCTTGATCGTAGCCTTGTTTAGTTGACGGTAGTCAATGCAAAGCCTCCACGATCCGTCCTTCTTCCGAATGAAAATAACGGGTGCACCCCACGGTGACACACTAGGACGTATCAGTCCCAGGTCCAGCAACTCCTTCAGTTGCATTTTTAACTCTTGCAACTCCGGGGTCGACATCCGATAAGGCGTTCTCGCTATCGGTTCAGTCCCCGTTTTTAGGTCTATAGTAAACTCCAATTCTCTTTCTGGCGGCATCCCAGGCAACTCCTCTGGAAATACGTCCACAAACTCCTTCACCACCGAAAGGTGTTCTAGACCTTCTGCTACTCCCTTTTCGTTTAGCGCAAGGATCGCATAAAGCTTGCACCCCTTGCGCATACTCTTCTGTAACTGTAAGGAAGAGACGAACCTCAGGGATACTCCCTGGTTCCGTCCTACTATCACACATCTCTGTCCTTCATCATCGACTAAGCTCAACCGTTTCGTCTTACAGTTGAGTATCGCCTCATGCGATTCCAACCAATCCATGTCGATCACGACATCATAAGATCCTAAGATCGTGACGTACAAGTTGACCCTCGTGACAAACTTTCCCAGGTTAAGGGCACAGCCCGTAACCTTTCCTCCGACCTTCTGTTTGGCTCCCGAAGTCATCTCCACGAAGCTAAACCCGTCCTGTTCGACTGCCTTGACCTTAATCCTTTTTAGCGCTACACCGGAAATGAAACTCTCAGTAGCTCCTGTGTCTATCAAAATACTAAGGGTCTGGTCAGCGACAATACATGTCGTCTCAAGCACAATCAACTGGTGCTCTACCTGGCTGTTATTCACCGCTGCATGAATCCGATGGGCCTTGCCCATATCTCCCACTATAGTAGGTCCGACTGATCCGGACGCCCTGGTCCTCTCCACAGGACAGTCGCGCTGGTAGTGTGGCTCCCCACACATCCAACACCCCTTCTTCGGCCCTGTAGTCCTAGTACCCGAAGTAGAAGATGATGGCCCACTGGCCTGGAAACCTGGTCTGTTCTGCTGAACAGGCCTAAACTGTTGTTGTTGCAGGCGATGTTGTTGCTGCTGTTGTGGTCCTCGATAAGGTGTCTGCTGCTGAGGCAATGGTCGTCGAGGTGTAGTGAACGTGGATCCCCTCTGGAAGCCACGATATCCCGGCATATGCCTCGCTGGTGCCTGGTGCTGCGGTGTTCCAGATGAACCCTGTTCTGCAGGTCTTGCTGGAGTCCTGGTCTGACCCCCACTGATAAGCTCCTCCTCTGCTATGAGGGCCTTTTGGACAGCGTCGTGCAAGGTTTGAGGCATCAGAATCCTAACCCTTGCACGCAGGCTGTCATTAAGGCCAAACACGAACCTGTTGACCTTGAGCTTCTCAGTGCTCAGATGCGGAGCATACCGGAGCAGCTCCATAAAACGTGCCTCGTACTCAGGCACTGTACGACCTCCCTGTCGTAATGCGTTGAACTCATTGAGCTGACGCTCAATGAATTCCTCTGAAAGATACCTCTCCTGGAACCGTTCCTCGAACAGTTCCCATGACACGTCTTCGACGGCCATGTTTAATTGCGATAGGAGCGTCTTCCACCATAGAAGAGCGCTCCCCTTTAGTTGAAAGACCGCCATGCGGACCTTCATGTTGGAGGTATAATCGCGAAGTGCGAAGCACATCGCCATATTCTCCAACCATGCCTCAGCGACTGCGCCGTCCGGGGCACCAAATAACTCGGGAAATTTCACCTTCTCGAGTTCACGGTGAATGCTACCAGTAACGGCCGGTGCGCGCGGTGGAACCTCAGCAGGTGCCGGTGCCCTGGCCTCATCTCTGTCCAATCTGCTGATCAGCGCCTCAGACATGCGCTGGAAATATCTCATCATCCCCACAACATTGGCAACTGCGATTTTCTCCTGTCCAAGGACCTGTTCGCCTCCCTGGGGGTTAGACCCCTCAGGCGTGGATGCTTCTGGAGGTGTCATGCCTCCTCCCCTAGCACCTCATCGTTTTCCTCCGCAACGTCCTCTAACCATGATTACCTACACACACACAATCAACTCGATCAGCAACAGAATAATCAACATAATCATGTCAACGGAAGCCGTAGCGAATCCCAAGTCACAGGTCGAACCCGCTCTGATACCATATGTAACGACCTCCTCGTTACGACAACCATTCTAGTAACAAGTGCAATTTTTTTTTTTCTTTAAGGTGTGTGCACGCGTGTAGAAGTAACAACACACTTAATTGTACGACGCCACTCGACAACCAACAAGACGCAACCACGAAGTTCAACACAAGAAGACTGAAGGCAGTCAACGAGAAACTGCAACAAAATACGACCATAGGCAGACAGTGCACGGCACAATCATTAAGACATACTGGGGGTGCATAGTAAGAACATAGAGGGAAGACTTCCGGGTGTTAGGGTTACTATTTCTGCACAGGAAAGTAGGGAGTTTAGTCTTATGTCTTCTCGAAATAAGATTAGACAGGCTCCTGGCCAACTGCTCAGGCAGAAACTAGTAACCCGACCTAGAACAAGACGCAAGCAAGAAGAACACAACCAGATGACCCTGACAATCACAGTGACAGCAGGTAATAATGCCCCTAGACATAAGGTGTACAACTATCAGCTGTAAGCAGTAAACGACACCAGGTGTTAAGTACAGTACGGTCACAGAAGGAAGAATCCATCAGTAGAGTTTACTATTTCTGCACAGAAAAGCAGGGCTTTTAGTCTTATGTCTTCTCGAAAGAAGATTAGACAGGCTCCTGGCCGACTGCTCAGGCAGAAACTAGTAACCTCCGTCAGGTGTGTCACAAGAGTGGAACCCTACCTTTAAAGGGCCCGAGACTCTTGATACGACACTGGATCCTTTACACGGAAAATACACACATACCTATATGCTAAGGCTATAGAAGGTGTCTATATCCCACCCGACACAAGCAGTCCAATCGACAACTTTTTACAACCCAACGCAACCGTAGACGAAGAGCGACCATGTCTTCTACAGAAGGTGCAAGACAAGGACTCGGACGACGACCGTTAAAATTAATGACAAGGCAATGACTAAGACTCATTCGTGATTGATTACTAGCCAAATTCTCCATTGATTTTATTAAGCACAAGTACATTAGTTATAAGGTAGATCTAATTGAATTATTGCCCTTAGTTTAAGGGCCTTATCCCTTGTGTTGAAATTATAAAAGAATTTATGTCATTATACTGAATCATCCTCCATATTCATTATAATACCACATTAATATAAACAAATACAACGTCCTTACGCTCCTGAGTTATAAAGACTACATAGCACCTTTCCAAGGTGGGGGTATTACATTTACATTGATCAATAGTAAAATGTTAGTGCACCTTCCACTAAGAGACAACCCCTACCATATTGTAAATATACCAGACTAACATCATATTTGTAACTAAAAGTAACAAGTAACATCCTAATCAATGACCACATATATAATAAGTACAATGTTTAAACATGACAAAGGTTTAAGGCAATATCATTTAAGGATGACCTCATAATGATGAGTATCATCCTTTTTCAATGGCATGGTAACATCATAGTTATAACAACATCATAATGAAATTAACCATCTAACATCATACTTAGAATTTCATCCCATTTGTAAGTAACATCATAATGGAAATTCAATTAACATCATACTTAGAAATGGAAATACCTATTAAGACCATCTCTAAAATGTCAAAAGGGCAAGATCTGAAATGATAAATTAACAATAATAAAAATGGCCATACTTATAATTAACGTTAAATTAAAGGTCAATATATAGATATTTCTTTTCTAATCATTTAGATAAATACTTCTTTTTATCCTTCATATAATAACAGTTAGAAGTATTATATTATATTTTCTTTTCAATTTGCTTCTGGAAAAGTAAATATGTAAATACCATTGCTTATAACAGTCTGCCATGTAACGTTTTGACACAAGTACACCAACTGGTGTACTATGCGTTATTTTATACCTATTTTTTTTTTACAACAAAATGAGAAGAATCATTGCATCCGCATATAACAACTTGTGATTTTGCTTTTACACCACACGGTAACATGCAGTATTGTTTTTATCGCAAATTTAGAAAAATTAAGGCAATTCTGAGTTTGTAATACAATTTTTTGTAAATATATAAGAACTCATATTCCAATCTAATAATCGAAAATATCAAATTTTTTATTATCCTTTTTTTTTTAAATATAAAATTCAATTTATACTTATAATGATAATCTTTAGTTTAAGATAACAAGAATCCAAATTCATATTTCAACAACACATTACAATTATGAATTTATAAACGGTAATTCCAAGCAAACTTTAAAGGCAATTAAGCTTGCTGGGCAGTAATCAATAGCCCATGGCATCTGCGATCTGACAAGCAAGGGTTAATGGAGATGCACCAGAAATAAAATGAAATGGAACCGGCGCTGCAACAGGCAAGGGTTTAATAGAGACGCACCAGTAAATAAACAAGATGAAACCCGCACTGCAACTCAGACCCGAACTTAATGCACACGGTGCTTTAAAAATGTCATTACAGTCAGGACGTCGAGCTTAGAGTTGATATGCAGTGAGTAATCTCGACCCCCAGTAAAGACAGTATGGTAAAGCAAAACGATGGTGGGGCTTTCCTACTATTGACAGTAAAATTTTACCCTTTAAATGAATAGCCCAATGATCTATCAATGAGATGACAGTAGAAAGGGAGAGGGGCTGACGGAATTCCAAAAATGAATGAAAGAATTTCGCGAACGAAGGAAACATAATAAAAACGAAATGCCCACCAAGAATTATGACACCCACAGTCAACAAGAAAAAAAAAACGCCACTGTATATAAAGGAAGACGCTACTGTACAATTGAAAACGCCCATTATAAGAACAGTTCACTGTATGTGGAAACGCCCCATGAATACCCATGACTTGTAATGAAGCTCAGTATTTAAGAGAAAACACACCACGCACGCAGAGGTAAACGCCCAAATAAATGCAACGAAATGCCGAATACAACAGTATACGAACACGCCCAAAAATAGTGGCAAAAGGCCCAAAAACAAATGAAAAACCCAGCTCCTTAAACCTTTTAAAACGTAGACCAAAAACACCCCAAACACAATGCCAGAAGATAAAACAAATTGCCAGAGGTAAAATGAATTGCCAGGCTGAACATTTTGCCAGAAGATCAACAATTTGCCAGAGGTGAAACAAATAGCCAGGTCTAAACACCAGATCCAGTGATCTTAGAAATCAACCAATCAAATGCCAGAGGGAAAACCAGATCTAGTTTTACTTCCATAAAATATCAGCAAGCGAGATTGCCAGAACCGACATTTTAGAACATTACGATCATCTTATAGTTCCCAGCTTAATATCTAATGCAATCTACTCAATAAATTAAACGAGCGTACCTCTTTCCTTGTGCCTGCCTTGTATGTTGTCCGCGCCTTGATCGAAGTCCCGTGCTCCTTGCCGCTCCTGCTTGCTGACTGTGGAACCCTCACCGGTACCTCCCAGCCAATCGCTAGGGGTACTCTGCTTCCCCCTTAGCCCCCCGAGCCGCAAAGGGACCACACAAGATCCAGAGATAAGACTAGCTTCTCAGCTCGCCTCCACGACTGAGCTACCACTCCAACATAGTTGAAATAAACCCAAATCCTCACAAGAAATCCATCAAGCCACAATTCGGCAGCGTAACGTTACACTAACCGTTCATCCCTTGTTCCTTCTTTTCCCCTTCTTTTATAGAAATTTGAGACCCACCTACTTTCCTAAATCATTATTAAATTAATTTTTTATGACAAACCTCTAAACATTCTCTGTCGTCCAAGTGTCACTCATCCCCCATGGTTCTCCAAATTAATTTCTTTAATTTTAAAAAAAGACTCATTTCCCTCACTCCCCCTAAAGTCGCTCCTAAAATTACTCCTAGGGTTCCTA
>ML785214.1:446759-462371 GCA_009831015.1 Picea engelmannii | reverse complement strand
GTCCTCTAGGGTTTGTTATGTCAAAACCCTCAAAACCCCCAATATTGGGCTCACTAGCTAGAAGCCAGAAATCAAAATAAGATCATACATGAATCCATGAGAAGATGCCCTTGCCTTTCTTTTATACTTTTGGCTCACCTTGTCCCTCCAAAGTGACTTTCATTTTATTAATATTTAATTAATTAATTAAATCACTTTAATTAATTAACCTTTTTAACTCTGAAAATCTCCTTATCTCTCCTTGTGGCTTCCCTAGACACTAAAAGTCACTTCTAGCCATCCCATCCTGTAGTGTTTCTCCTCCCAAATCCAATGAGCTATTACACTAAGAGGTTCCTCCAAGTAATGTACCCAAAATGACCTCTTTAGTGATTTTAATTAACTTACAGCTCAAAATAGTCAAAATCATGGAAATCGTCGGAATGCAACGAAACCAAAGCCAACCTGTGTGGAATGGCTCATAATGATGGAATGTGATCATCAATGCAAGTTGGACCCCACAATGCCTCTCAAATACCCCTGTACTCTCAAATACCCCTACGAATCCAGGATGATGCGAAAATGTCGGTCTTGTACCCCCGGTCAAGCTCATGTGTTCTTTCACATAACGCGCACTTTCCACCGCTTCCTCTACAGAAGACAGTTTCCACATCCACACCACACCTCTTATCTTTGGGTTCAATCCATAGACGAAGCGCTCTGCCTATCATTGGTCATTGTCCATATATGAAACATATTTGACCAGTTCCATAAATCTGATCTCATATTCTTCTACAGTTCTGTTTCCCTGTACTAAGGCATGAAATGCCCCTACCTGTTGTTCCTTGTAGTATGCTGGTAGATATTTCCTTCGGAACCTCTCCTTGAAAAGTTCCCAAGATACTGTGTCTGGGGTAAGGTGCAGTTGTCTTTCCAGGTTTCCCCACCAGTTCAAGGTGTTGTCTCTTAACTAAAAAATTGCGATCTTTGCCTTTGAGTTGGACGCATAGTCCCTTAAGGCAAAACACCTTGTCATGCCTTCCAACCATGCTTCCACGCGTTCATTGGCGCGACCCCCAACAAACTCTGGAAGTTTGATCTTCTGCAATTCTCGCGTGATGTCTTCGGGTGGACGTCCTCCCCTTGAATCCCTTGATGCTTCTGGATTACCTATTCCAGATGATGGGGGTTCCACTTCAGTCCCTGCCATTTGTCGCCCCTTTAAAGTCTTGTTAATGACTTCCAACGAGCGCAGTATGAGGGCTAGTTCGGGCGATGGTGGTGGTGGTGTTGGTGGTGTTGGCGGCGCTTGCGACGACGCTCCCCTGCCTCGACTCCTTCGAGTCTTGACCTTCATTTATGCTTTAACCTGCATCACCCCAAAGTTGTCAGGGTGAGTTCAAGGACGTTTCAAATTGGTGCTACTTAAACTTAGAAACAGGGTTAGGCGTAAGTTTTCTTTACTTGTCTATAAACAGACATTACTCCATTAGGGGATTTGCTAGGTTAGGGTTAGGATTAAGCATCTAAGCTTGATTTCTTCGCCCCTCCGAAAAGAACTATTGGTTCCCTTGCCCTGTAGCTACGCTAGCCTTGTACCATACTCGCCAATTCCTATGCTTACTCTCCTAGTGCATATGCCGCCTCCTTCCCGCTTGTCCTAGTCTAAGCCCTTTTAACTTTTCTCTTACAACTTGATTAAAGTAACTTCTGACCTTATGTTTATTAATTTACGCCGAAAGGCCTACACCTATTGACAATGGGCACAATTAATGATCTTTTAATATTATTTAACCTTAAACCATTATCTGATGGCTATGCATTGAAGATGCTAGCATATTCTTAGTCGTCCTCCAAAATCAATGGGTCAGATTTATTGTTCATAACTTTCTTGCATTTATCAAGGCATCCGTTAACATGTTTACTTTTTAACATTTACCTGATCACATTAAAAAAAATTGCTATAAGGTTATATAATTACCATGTTTAAATGATTAAATAGGATTAAACCGTGGCATCTAAATAATTGTCCACAAATTCCAGCCACGTTTCGACGTTCACAGCGCTATGTACCTTTCGACGTTAACCAACCGCCAGCCACTTTGCGGCTGTGCTAGTTGATTAAAAACTAATAATCTAGACTAAACTTAATCCTAAGCTTCAATCGCCTTAATCAACACACATATATTTTTTTTCCAAGGCACATACATGGTGTGTTGGTGTTTGGTTGTTCCTTAAGGCTTAGGTAGTGGGTGTTCATGGGTTCAAAACCCATGGAGTCAATTTAATTTTTTTTTATTTTTATTATTATTATTATTAAGCTTAGCATATATTATTAAATTTAAATAATTTAAATAATTATGAGTTTTAATTTAATTTAATATAAGGTAATTAATTTAATTTAAATAATTTAAATTTACGTAATAGTATTAATACTTTTAAATCAATTATTAAAACTAAACATTAATATATAAAAAAATATCCATGGCATTCACTGGCAGCCTTTATGGTCGGGCTTCTGGCATGAGGTCCACGTTCCCGACCTCGACTCTCAGTACCAAAAACCTAAGCTCTTCCTTAACCCTAACGCTCCATCACTTCCACCTCTTTCCTCTGCCGCCTCTCACCTCTGCTTTGTCCCTCTGCTCTTGGTGCTGGTGTTGGTCTAGTTGTTAGCGATCAAGACAGTCCTTCAAAGCCTCACAATTTAGTAATAAGATCCCGAGCCATTGCCAGGTAAGTATCCACTACCCATACTGCGTCTTGAATACAGAGATGAATAAGAACCACTTTCAATATAAGCCCCACTGGAAAAATAATCATTGGCATAGCTTGAATATGTTCCAGCAGCTTCAACCCCCAAGAGAACTGTATGTTTTACTTCCTCCATAACCCACACTAGATTGGTGTCCATCATATGCTCTGAAGCATCTGATGAAGGCCGCGAGGATCGACCCCAGGCGTGGGCAATTCTACTATGTGGATAGAAGTAATGTACAACACTTTAGACCAAGAGGGCCACGACGATGGATTGACGATCCGCAAAAAGTTTTGGTTATCATAGTTCTCAGCGCAGGTCTGGTTCTTAGTGTTTATTTCTCAAATTTGGAAATCGTACCATATTCTCATCGTAAACAATTCGTCTTGATATCTGATGATATGGAAAAAAAAGATCGGCGAAAATCAATTTGAGGAGATGAAAAAGATGTTCAAACCAAATATTCTTCCAGCAATTCATCCACAAAGTGTGCGAGTGAAACTAATAGCCAAGGATATCATAGAAGCATTACAAAGGGGAACAAGACACCAGGAAAGATGGAGTGATGTTTCCTATAGTAATAAAAAAACCATTCCATCTGATGCTCATCCCATTCAGGATCCCTGGAGCTTAAGGAGCGAAAAAGAATATAAAGAAGAATAGTTGTATGGTAATGATGAAATCCTAGATGACAAATGGGTTGAGAAAAGTCGTAAGTCTGGAAAAGAGCATGGGGACAAGGCATCAACTAAGCACTTGAAGGCATTTAATTGGGAAATTCTGGTGGTAGATGATCCAATTGTCAACGCATTTTGCCTACCCGGTGGGAAAATAATGGTTTTCACTGGATTATTGAATGCATTTCCGTCTGATGCAGAGATTGCCACAGTTATCTCTCATGAGGTATGTTTATTTTCAAAAGATTGTTAATTTTTGGCACTGCTCTATTGCATCTAAGTAATTTATTGGCATTAATTCTTTAATCAAGGAACCTCTTTAGTTTTCTAGCATTATATTTTTTTTGATTGGGTTGTGTATGTTTACCGTGTATTTGGTGCTAGTTTATTATGCTTCTTTTATGTTGGATGTTTCACTACAAATGTAATCTAAATTGACTTTCCAGGAGGGAAATTGGTCATAACACAATTGTTTGTGTGCTTCTTGATGGAAGTCCAATTGTAAATGTGATTTCAACTTCTTGTCAAAGGGACTATTCTTTAACAATGGACTACATTATTGAATGTCTAAGCTCTTGAGCCACTGGAAAATGTCAAATTCATTGTTGTTGGTTTAGTGGTACAATAAGAGATTGTTTCTATTTACAAATGTTGGGAGTAGCGATTCTATTTGCAGGGTAGCCACGAAGTTCATTTTAAAGAATTACTTTATCATAATTCAACATTGAAAAGTCAAAATCAAAATCATAATTCAAGTGAGATGAAGAACATATCATGACACTACTGTAGTTGAAAGAGGGTAAACATATATTGAATTTTAATCTCAGGAGAAATAGTATGAACTCATGATGGATAATAAAAAATTCAAATAGGATTGGTCTTAATGCTTTCTTACACAGTCATTGAGCTATAATTTGTCTTCTTAGTTGTCACCTCTATTTATTCTCGTCCGTTGATCTCATGTAACAACCCTAGTTGTATTCATATTTCACTTGTTTTACTTTGGTAAATTTGTTTTTACATTTTCAATATGTATTTCTTTTATATTTATATTTGTGTTAAAATTTCTGTGTTTGGTTTGTAGGTTAGGCGGAGCTAGAGTTGGAGCTGGAACTTGGCCCATGAGGCCCCAAATTTATATTTACCCTAATACATTTATTTAGGGATTTACTATAACTAAATAGGAGTGTTTATTTAAATTTATAGGTGGGTAGGTAGGCCCTTGGTTCTAGATTTTTAACCAGGGCTCTGATACCATTTGTAATAGCCAAATAAATTAAACATCCATTAATTCTACTAACATAACAATAAAGTTCAATAATTCCTCTATATTGAGCAAATTAGTAAAATTCAAAAATTTCTTTAATTGAGCACATTCACATATAGATTTATCCACAAATAATAATTTTTTATAGAAAAATAAAACAAATACAAACTTTTAAATACCTGGGTTTGATGTTAAACCTCTGTTTGTTTGCTTGCCTTGTTGACCGCTGCTGCACTGTGTAAACACTACCCAAAACCTTGTTCCACCCTGCCAACTAGGGTAACTTCCTAGCTCCAGAATATCATATGGATATCCTGGTCCCCGTGCCCAAAACCTCCAGCAAACCGGTGCCTATACTGAACCTTCCTGACTACAGAACTCCACTCTCCTCCCTGCCAATCCAAGAGAGCCCCCCCAAAAATCAATCCACCTCTCTCGTCGAATGATCCCCTCCTTCCTAACCTCCTCCACTCATATGCCTCCTTCACTGCCCTCTACCCCCATTTACTTCCTTACCTACTCCTATTTAATGCCCCTTATCCTTTCCTTTATTATTGTATCCTCTCTTAATTAATATGTTATCCCTTTCCGTGTACGTAACCTTTTTAATTTAAACAATATAACTTATTAACCCCCTTTTATTTCTTTACCTTATTAATTAATGAGTTAATTAATACTTAATTAATCCTTGACAATCATGAATAAGTAATTAATAATAATTAATTAGTTAAAGTTATTTAAGAAATAATTATTGTTTAGCTAACTTTTAGGACAATTAGATTATTAAATTAATTACAATTAATAATCCTATACATCTATTTAAGCAGGGTCGTTACAGTAGGAGTTCTTTGCGCCTTCTAGTTTCCCTTTATGTTTCTATCAACAAAAGTACAAAACAACAGGGATATGAACATAAGCTGAGATGTTAAGAAAAAGGAAACTACTATGTACATATATACAAAAAAATTAATTGAATAAGATGAATAGAGTCACAAATAGTTTTTTTGAGGATGTACCTTATTTTTTATTTTTGTGCACAATGTATATTTTATAATTAGAGTAGAAGATAATCTGTATGCTCACCAAAAATCTATGTGTATAAATCAGGGATACAGATATGCTTTGAAACATAGAAATATGAGTTTGCAATAAGTTTGATGTATATGTCATAATTCAAGTGCAATACCAATTGTATCGTGATCAGACCAATGTGTCTAAGACAAACATACTGTATTGAGAAATGGGAACATTGGACCAGACATGGTCAATAAGTGCGTTTTGCAGATGGGTTGTGTTGTTCAGAAGAAACCACAGACTGTATTTGCACATGTAGTTTTGAAATTCTTTTGTTCTGCTAGTATTTTGTAGCATGTCAATATTGAAGTATCCTACAAGTACAATGGATCCGTTCACATGGAAATGGTCCAATGCATTGAAAATAACATTTACTATGTTGGAGAATGTTGCATGGGGAGCAACGTACATGTTTAGTATTGTAACTTTTGTTCCATGCAAAAAAAATTTGGCAAGCACCAGTTCAACATTCTTTTCTTCGATATGTATGTGGTCCAAAATCGGTACATGTTTTTTCACTAGTATCATCACCCCATGTGTAATGTAACTTGAAATGCAATTTTGATTTGGGAATTGTTTGTTCTACATGCATAATGCCATGTGTGTTTCCTGCAAGCACAGAATATCGGATTGCATTAAATCATAATCATTTAGTATATCATCCATGTGTGCATTTAAGTTGTGTGTGTTAAGCGAGAGTATTGATACAGATGAATTTGTTTGTATGGATTGGTAATCATAATGCAGTTTCCATTTTGCGGTGGTCCTTAGTCGTTCTATCTCAATATCAACTTTTTGTTTCACTCTGAAGTTATCTTTTGTCAGAGGACTTAGTAAATACAACGAGTCTATGCTTTTGACATGGGACATTGTTGTGTATACAAGTCCATGTATCTGAATTCCAACATGCTGAAATGCAACATTATCAAGTGTTAGGCCTTGTGATCTGTGGACTGTACGTGCACATGCAAGTTTAATAGGAAACTTTTTTCGAATCTTCAATTGACCTGTCTTTGCTGATGTCGATACTGACTTTGATATTCGCAAAATAGGAATCCAATCGCTTGCAGTGTTTGAATTATATAGATAAGACAACTTGCTTTCTTGTCTCTTGCCTATATGCGGTTCATGGAACTTAATCCAAAGGACATCTACTTTTTCTGTCTTTGTATAGCCTTTCAGTATTCCATTTGTACCATTCACCAAGCCATCCCAGGAATCATAGTTACAGGCATATATTTTAACTAGCATTTCTAATTTCAGTGCAAGGTGCAAAGGTAAAGTGATTGAATGTTCATGATGTGGGACATTTTCATGGTTGTCTTCTTCCAAGTCAATCGAATTGATGATGATATCATCCCCAGACATGAGCGACAACATGTGGCTATTATGCTTTGCAACATCCTTATTTATGTAGAACAGGTAAGGGAACGTTGGATCTATTGGTGCAGGCAGTAAGCACCTCAAATTGATATAGGTCAAATCATCATATGTTTGGCTATTTGTGCGCATTCTATTCAGAATTGCAATGAATGTTTCATATGTCTACAACATTCTAGTATGCAACTCAAAGCATTTAATATTGTCTCTCCAGAAGTCATGGGTCACTGTTTCCATATTAACGATAGGTTGTTCAAATATCAAAGAATCTTGGATGGGTTATGCCTGGTAAAGATCTCCACAGAAGATCATGTCAATGTTTCCAAAGTATTTGGTTTGCACATGTTTTATGCTTCTTAATCGGTTGTCAATGGAATACAAGAAGCGACTGCCAATCAAATATGCTTCATCTATAAAGACAAGTTGGAGTTCCTCGTAAAGATTAGATAATGTATCCAACATTTCCTTACTAAGTGGAAGAAACTGTGACTTGTTAAAAGGCATTAAAAATGCAGAGTGGACTGTTGTTCCACCAGCATTGTATGCAACTTTTCCTGTGTATGCAACTATTAGGCCCTTTGGTTTCATAGTATCAGAGAAATTATTTGAATCATAGAATCGTATAAGCATTTGGAACAATGCTTTAGCTATGAATGTCTTGCATGTTCCTACTCCTCTTTTAAGGAACACGTGCACATGACTGTTCATGTTCAACCATTTTTAAGGGCAATGTCCTTTACAATTGTTTGTTGTTCACGATTCAACATACATCTTATTCTATGGTATTCAATATTTTCAATCAGGAAAGGATGTTTTGTAACTTGAAAACCAAGGTTGATACGTTTTTCACTTTCAGTTGATCGAGGACGAGGAAAATCCACTTCTAAGTCATAGGACTCGAAAGGAGTTATGGTTGTTTTTGGGTTTCTGAATGTCTCATCATGATCGCCAGGGTTTTCTAGTTCATTAAGTGCAACTTCTAGATCACCCCATGTTGGATTAACATTGTAGATAAATCTAGCTTCATTGATATGCACTATAGTCTCAAAGGCAACATATGCAGCCTCCCATGTAGAGAAGTTATGTATTAATGTCTCTTCGTTTTCATTCCAGAACGAAACGTACAGTAGCATTTTTTCTCTACAATAGTTTTCATAGTCACAATGTTTATTGTATTTGAAAAACCATATAAAAGAGGGTTTTTTTCTTTTTGATATGGGTGTCCCATTTTTTTTGTAATGCGATACGAATTCTGATAAGAAAATATGCCTAATAGGAGATGGACGCTGGATGTAATAATCAATAATAGAGAGACATATGACGTCCTCTGAATTGTTAAGTTATTGTTGCAACAAAACCGGTGATTTAAGCATAAATGTGCATTTTTCAAGTGGATATGTGTTTATGAAGACACATTTTCTTGAACTACAAGTGAGGGGCAAAGAAAGGGCATTGTGAACTGCTTGCTAAGAAGACATTTGTTGAAGATTAAGAAATGTATTTCCAAGGGTGCATATCATTTGTATGGCATCAATATGACTTCTTTCGTGTTCTTTGCGTATTTTTCTGAATGCATATGTCATATATTTTTCAATCTTTGTCATATACGAGGTGTAGTAGGATGATGCAGCATATGCATTCAACACATACTATGCATCTGTATTTTCTTTCCACATAACTGGCATGTCCTTGGAGAAACTGTTGTTCCAAATATGGGAGAGTTTTCGTTTAATGAAAAGTCTTGGTTGCCTAGCATTATTTGTATGGCTTGGATGTACTCATCTTCTGATAGATTTACCTGTGTCAAGCAGGCATCAAAGCTCATCATTTCATCAAATCCTCCTTGTTCTAGAAATGCGAACAAGGATTTAGATTTATCAAAAACAACACTGTCCTCTAAACTAACTGGCTCTATGATTCTTGTATCTCTCATTGGAAGAATGGGAAAATTGTATCTGCAATGCGAGATTTTTCGTTTTCTACAACTTCTTGTATGGTAGGGTAAAATCATAAAGATGGGTTACACTTTTTCTTGTTTTATGAAAAAAAAATTGTATTTTCACAAGTTCTTCAACTTTCGGCATACAAAAGTATTTTTTTATTTAGAATTTCACTTTACAGTAAAAACAAAACTTGTGAAGAATTTTGTTAACTTTCCAATGACTATTTTTTAATTTTTTTTTATCACAATTTGATATGTCAATTTAACAATTGTTTAACAATATGTTCCTTAAATATGAAAGGAATGATAATGAGTAACTCTTTTCTACAACAATATATCTATTATTAAACTTATGTTTTTAAGAAACAAAATATATGACAACAATCTACAGAGACTCTATTTTATTATGACTATAATTTTGAATCTAACGAATGAATATTATAATTTCTAGAATTTTTTTAAGTTGACCAAGCTGAAAACGTTGCAGATTTTAAACGTGTGTTTTTCTACACCTTGTATCTATCTTAATTTTTACTTAAAACTGAAATCTAAATATACCCTTTTGAAAAGAACAATGTAAGGATTATGAATATATTTTTTTCTAAATTTTTCACTGTATATTTTTAGAGATACTGATATTTCATTTCACCGAATGATAATGTCTGTTGAAAATATTATACAGTGTTTTTTTTAAAATTAAATAAAATTAGATAAAAATAGAGAAAATGAAAACAAATTATAGGAATTGAAAGTAGATTCAATTTTGGAAATGTTGGTGTCATTTTCAAAACCAAATTCTCAGTATTTGCAGGAGTCCGCAACCTCCAAAGTTCATGTAAGCTTGGGGAAATTCTGTGGTTTTTGTTTTCAGTCCCAATTTCATGTTTTAGGCCGAAAAACTGATATTTCGGACGAAAGAATCAAATATAACAGAAACTGTCAAAACTGAGCGGTTTCCAAGGTTTTCGACCAAAAAAAGCTTCTTTCGGTCGAAAGGATGTTGAGCAAATTCTTTCGGTCCGAAAAAATGAAAAGAAACATCGTATCATTTCATTTCACACCAAATTGTAAAAATAGGCTTTTAGTCGAACACATTTAACACAATTCATCAGATGGACAGACATATATAAGCTTGGGGATAGGGATTTCAAAGCATTTATATTACTGATTGCAGCTATATTATTTTATTTCTTTATTTCTTCCCTCTATTCCATAGGCTTAATCGGAGGATCGATATCGATACATGGTGGTTTTCTAGAGCACTTAAACAAAGTTTTGAATCATCTTTTTGGTTTTTGTTGAATAAGGTAATTAATGTTTGTTCAAGTTTTTATTGGAATAACAATTTATATGTTGAAAGATAAATGTTGAACATTTTTTCAAGGTGAAGTATTTGTTGAACATATATTTTACAGATAACTATAAAAGTCATGGGAAACAAAAGTTTGTGCAAGAGAAAATATGATCACACTCGAGATGATACTCGCTGAATCGAACAAAGGAAAGAGCCTTATCGGAGAAAGAAACAAGAACGTACAAATATTCAAGAAAGAAAGGATGATAATGTCATTAGAGATTTTCGACAAGAAGAAGTTCAACTAGATATGCATGCACATATGATGATCGAGCACACAACACACATTGAGACTATATTAAGAAAGTACATAACTCAAAGTATAGAATTCAAATTTAAAATATTGTAAATTTAATATAATTGATTGTAATTACAAATTGATGTTTTAAAAAAAAATAAAAAAATTTGTCTCATAATGTCGAAGAAGACGTTGAAACCGAAATTGAAGCAGAAGACGAATCACCTATAGGTATGTAGATAAATTTAGATAATACAAGATGAACACTCATATATATATAATTTAGTGAATTCATGTTCGTGTTATGTTTTTTAATATAAACTTTAAATTGAAATATGCAGGAGAATCTATCAACATTGATCATGAAATATTAGAAAATGTTGATACTGACAAATTTGGGAAGAAAAAAGATAAGCATTATATAAGATATCGAAATAAGAATATGTATAATACTTTTTTCAAAGATGAATCAATAACAGTTAAAGATAGACTTGCAGAAAATGTTAAAGAATTGGCCCATAATTGTTGGTTGGAAGAATCTCGTGTTTCACCACATACAAGGGATGTGTTGCGATGAAGAATAGCACGAAAACAATATGAAGAACATCTAAAACACATATTGTCAATGACACAGATAGAGCTGTTTAATAAGTTCAAAGAAGAGAACAAAGAAGTTAAAATTTCCATCAATACATTTGTGCAACAAAAACCATCTTTTGTTAGACCCATCATTGTCTGTGACACGTGTTGTTGACGTTATCATGTGGGGTTTGAGTTGTATTACGACACTTTTTTTGGATTTTGGTAAAACTTTATGGCCAGGTTCACCTCCTTCTTCCACTTTCCGTGTTTTTATATCTGAAATTCTATGTGAAAGAGAAGATGATGATTTATTTTACAAAAAAAAAATGTGTTGGTGGAAAGAAATGTGATCGTTGTGGAAATCTAAGTTTTTTTTATTCAAAGTATCCTATTGATATGAATGATCAATCATTTTCTAATATAAGAGTCAATTGGAAGAGATATGAATATATGAGCAGCACAACTCCACATTCTTCAAATGTTATTTCCAAAAGGATTGATTTGAAGGTAGATAATATCAGTGTGATAGAATTTTTGAAGAAGTTTGAGGAAGAAATCTATAAATACACCAAGCATTCACATAGATCTCAATGGAAAGATATTCAAACAATCCCGTGAAGTGTTTCCACTAGGAACAATTTTGTTTGTAGTTGATTTTGGAGAGAATTACACATTCGCTGCACAAAAATAAATATAGAGCGAATATTATCATTCTGATCAAGTCACGATATTTGTCAACGTTCTATATAGACATGCTCAACGGAGTCTTCCAAACATAGAAAGCACCAATGAAAATCGACATGTTATTAAAGAATATCACTTTTATATAAGTGATGATCGAGCACACAACACACATTATGTACAACATTGTTTTGATAAAATTTATGATTCATTGAAAGAATGCAGAATCAGATTCAATCGACATCGGATATGGTCTGATGGGTGTGTGGGTCAGTTCAAATATGCACAATCATTCTATTGGTTATGCCGTCTTCATAAAAAAATAAACATTACACATTGTTAGAATTTTTTTGACACTGGTCATGGAAAATGAGAGCACGACGGTGCAGGGGCATATATAAAATGAGCACTTCGAAGGTATCAGTTGAACCTTTGTGTCGATCGATTTGAATCCGCTAAACAAGTTGTTGAATGGTGCAACATGGCGCTAATCCATGAATATAATCCGTCAATGGATGTGCGCAGGTGTGTCTATGTATAAATGTTACATGTATGTGAACAGGATATATAAATTTGAACGTGTTCAAATTTATATTCAATCTTCAATCATTTTCTTGAGAGATTTCAAGTTAACAAGTTCTTGTCTTGTGCAGGTTTTTTTGGCATGTTGGAATTGAATATGTAAATAGATCAATCCCATATGACGCCAGTATAATACCTAGGACAAGAAAAATACATTCAGTTAAAACAAAATGTTTTCAAAATGGGTTTGCATTTGATAGACGAAATGACTCTTGTTTTTGTTCAGTTTGCAGAGAGGACATAGAATCCATAGATATTTGTGAGAACGAAAATGCAATATATGTTAAATCTTGGAGACATATTGAACTTAATGTAAAAGGGAAAATGTCACTTGCAAGCTCAGAGGAGATGGAATCAAATGAAAATATAGTGTCAGTTGATGGCGATAGAGTTTTTGATCTTGTTAGAGAAGGTAAATTTTTTATGTTTAAATTTTTTCAAATAACTTGTAGATACATACTTGTGTGATAATTTAACACGAATTATTTGTTGTCCAATATATCCAATTATTTGCAGGAGATGTTTTTTCCATGGTTGCACCTGTAGACAACACTGAAAACGGGAAATATTATTTGATGCGATGCACGGAACAAAAGATGAGGCTATTAGAAGATTTTGATGATAATGGTTTTATATATGAAAGCAGATCCATTGTATTGAAAGGATATTTTTTTCAAGAAATCCATCAAACCGATACTCATGTTCACTTTTAAGACTACCAGTCAGATGTCACGAGTTTTCAATATAGTCATTTGGTATGTGCAGCGCGCATAAAGTTAATAGAAGTTCAATCAAAACAAAAAAAAAGTTAGAAAATGGAAAATGTCCAAAGTCGATCATGAACGAATAATTGAAGATAGAATACCATTACGTTGTTTTTAAACAAATTTGGCACATGTGTACATTCCAGAATTTTTTTTTTTCATTGAAAGTACATTCAAGATTTTGATAACTTGTTTTGACTATCTTCAAACATATTTTAAATTAATATATTTATAAAAATAGTACTATGTATAAAAAAAACTCACTTGGGAACTGCACCCCAATTAGTACTTAAACGTATATTGTTAATACTTACAACCTAATTAGTATAAGATTTAGTTAACTACTAATTTGTATGGAAGTGAAAGAACCATTTGGTAACTTATACCCCTATCGTTACCCAAAAGTATGTCATTGGATAATTTCACCCTAATTAGTATAGAAGTAAAATACATGCTTGGGGCACAACTTAATTTACATATATAGGAGTGAGACAACAACTTAATCAATTTGCATCTTAGTAGTGTTAAAATTATGCTCTTGAGATTTAAACAAGAATTAATATAATAACAAGGGAACCACTTGTGGTGCACCCTATTTGAATAAGAGTAAGAGAAGTACTTACAAATTATGACACCCCCATTAATACCCAAAAGTATGTTCTTGAGGAATTCCACTCTAATTAGGATATGAATGAGGGAATCACTTGGAAATTTATTCCCAAGTATGTTATAACCTAAATTTGTATAAGAGTGAAAGAACCAAGAATCACTTGGGGTGCACCCTAACTTTAATATATGATAGAGGAGAACTTAATCTTTTAGGGACATGCATTTTATATAATACAAGTTCTTTTTTCAAGTCAAGAAGTGAGGTATCCTTAGGCGTAAGGGATGAAACTAATCCTAACTTAGGCATGCTCACTACTAGGCATATTTACGAGACATCTTTAAGTACCTGATCCGACTAATAGACCCATCATCATATATCCTTCTAAGCATGCCCCCTTCTAACATTTGGATGAGACGGATCTTCTTTAAATAAAATATAGTATTAGGGCACCTTTATGATATCAAATTCTCATTCCACCTTGTGATTGGAAATGGCTCACATGTTAAGACAAGTAAAATATATTTTAATGAAGTTCATTCGATGGGGTTTACTTGTTTTAAAATGTTTGAACCCATTTCCATATATGTATTATGGAGTTGTCCCCGTCGATGGGGTTTACTTACTTTAGAATGTTTGAACCCATTCCCATATATTGTAAAAGTTTGATATAGAAACTCTCTATTTAAAGAGAAGTTCCTTCACATCTTACGCATGGTTGGATTTGCGAGATTCCAGCAAATTCTAGTGGTGGATCACCAAGATACCCACTTCTAACTTATAAATGGAACTAACCCTTTCTCAAGTATCTACATTAACATGACATCTTTATGATACCCAATTACATTGATAGAACCATTAATGTAACCTCTTATAATATATATGAAGGATTCAATATCAAATTTAACCTCTACATCTAATTAAAAAATAATAATTTTTAAAGTATTTTTTTTAATTGAATTGTTTTTTGATATAAACATTTAATGTTTCACAATTATTATATATTTGATTATTCATAATGTTAATTTATATTTAATTTAACAAAAATTTTAATATAGATGTAATGATTTATAAATATTTTAAGTGTCACAATTATTTTATATGATAATAATTTATTTTTAAGGTCATGATATTTGTGTAGGAGATTTTGTTGTTTATAGGATAAGAGATTCTCCCTTAACCATTTGATTGTTATTATTTTATATCATAATAATTTATTTTTAAGGTCATGATATTTGTGTAGGAAATTCTGTTGTTTATAGGAAAAAATATTCTCCCTTAACCATTTGATTGTTAAGGTGTATGGAGATATATAACCTTCTTCTTTAGTTTTTCAATAGTATTTTTTTCTATTTTATTTTAATAATATTGCATTAGGTTCAAGGGTATATGAACCTTTAGGTGAATATCTCTTATAGCTTTAATAATTTTTTAAAGACTACATGATAAAATTAAAGTGTTGGAAGATTGATTGTTGTCATTGATGTCAACCCTAGTCATGGGTTTTGGACCACAAGATTGATAAAAGTATTTGGACATGAAGGAAAATGCACATGCATATACAACACCCATGAATGGATAGTATACATCATGTTGTTTCCTTTGGTATGCGGCACATCACATGGATCCTCATGGTTGAGGAGAAATGAATTTTTGAAGATGACAAAGTGAATTGAAAAAGGAAGTACATGTAGGCCCTGAAAATAATTAAAGAAAATAATTACAAA
>ML785214.1:420305-444946 GCA_009831015.1 Picea engelmannii | reverse complement strand
CAAAATATATTGTAAACATATTTTCCACCAAATATAATTTAGACATCTGTAAAAATAAAAAACATAATAAAAAAACAAATAACACATATTAGCATATATACTGTAACTAAATATTAAATAAACAATAAGTAATAATAACATAATCAACCGCAGTTAAACATATTTAAGATCTAGTTACTCTCTAATCAAGAGTACATGATTTAAACAATTTGTGAATCTGATCTAAAATCTTAAAAAAATTTAAAAAGAAAAATTATATTCTTAGTAAAAAAAAATTGAATTAGAGTTATATAATAATCTGAAAATAAATATAGAACTGTGTATGAAGAAAGTTCACAAATATCCATATTAAGTCATTCTTCCAATGAAATACTTATTTCCTTGTGGATAAAGTCTCAAATCCTTGAGGTGAAATTCTCCTTGTGGATAAGGTCTCAAATCCTTGAGGTGAAATTCTCCTTGTGGATAAGGTCCCAAATCCTTCAAGTGAAATTCTCATCCCAAGTGATGTTATTTTGTTCTTGGTAAAACAGATTGTGAGTTAGAGTTAGATAATAATCTGAAAATAAATATAGAACTGTGTATGAAGATAATTCACAAATCTCCATGTATTAAGTCATTCTTCCAAATAAATACTTATCTCCTTGTGGATAAAGTGCAAAATCCTTCAGGAAATTCTCCTTATGGATAAAGTCCCAAATCCTTAGATGTAATTCTAATCCCAGGCGTTGTTATTTGATCATATTTACACAACAATAAAATACTAATCTCCTCAACAGTTAAATACTTCTCTTCTTATTCTGCGGTCATATAATCAAATTTCACGATGCCCTTTCAAACTAAAGGACTCATAAATCTCCATATTAAGCAATTCTTCCAAAAAACTACTTATTATCTAAAAAAGTTCACAAATCTCCATTTTAAAAACCATTCTTCCGAAAAATACTTATCTTCTCTTTCTTTGGTGGAATAAATGTTCTCATATAATACTATGTCATTCTTGGACAAGAAAGTAAGGAATACAATCGAGAAAAACTTAGAAACTTTTTCTTTTCTGATGTGGGATAGAATTTGTTCTCAAATATTCAAACATATTCAAGTTCAAAATTAGGTCTTCATCATAATATAACCTTAAATAAGTTTGAATGTACATCATTTAAGACAACGACAAACTTATCTAGGGGTTCTATATTGTTCAAAATAATTGAGGAAATACTAAACTATAAATTTAACAAAACAAAAATTTGATAAAAGTCAAGAACATACATTTATGAATCATCCTGAATGGACACGTCATTTACTAATCTGGGTGCTTCCTCAATCCCAATATCCATTCCAAGCACACTTTCATGTACTCTCTTCTCTACATTAGCCTATATAACACATTTCAAATTTAAAAATTTAAACAATTATATTCAAATGATTGTATAACACATTAAATTTAAATGATTTTAAGACATTAAATAATACCTGTGAACTCTCACCCTCTTCAAACTCTCCCAATGGGAATTGAGACAAGTCAGCCCAAGTACCATGAGATGGAATAGAGAGTTGCGAACAATACAACTAAGAACTAAATCTAAGATTCAATGTGTTCACAATTATACAAAATTATAAATGTTGTTGATTTCTTATTCAAAAGAGTGGAGATTGAACAACTATTAGAAAAAACATACCCGATTTATTCCATCCAAATTCAAACTTGTCGAATGAAGTCCCCTACCGACTGGAGATTTGTTTAACATATCTCAAAACTACAATTAATGGAAAGAAGAACTCGATTATTTCTATAGACACAAGGATATCTAAATCTAGAACTCAAAGTAAACTATCATAAAATGAGTCAAAATTTTCCTAAATAGATCACATATCAATCTATGATTCAGGTCATCATTCTAAATGACCTTCTTCCAACCATCCCGAAAAAAAAATTCATACTCCAAAAATTTTTCTGCTGACATTGCATCTAAGTCTGTATCTATTTTATCAACAAATGTGGCCCGGGAATTGGCTTCTTCTCTCTGATGCTTCATGTTAACATAAACACCATAAAACATAGCTTCCAAATTTACCCCGATTGCAGTCCTGGCCTCTTTGTCAACTTCTGATGTAGCCTGGAACTCTGAAAGTGATGCAAATGCCCCTGTTGGATGAGGTACTAAAGGTTGTGGAGGCCTCGGCAATTCTGCACTTCGATATGCCCCTTTGCGATCATATGTACATCATTTATTAGTCCCATAATATTTGGATGGTAGACTAGTATAATCCAGGTGTGTGTGCAAGAAAAACTCCGCAAAAAAGTGTCTTGCAAAATAGTACGGAACCTCATTGTTCCATGATAATTTTTCATATGCCGCCAAAAATCTGTTATACAGATGTCCGACAAAGTCAAGGTACTTAAAATATTGCACCTTCAACATTTTCCACTTTGGGACCTCTTTGAAATTAAACATGGAGATGGCATCTTCTTTTGAAACTCTATTTTTTATTGTCTCCCATTTATCATGACCCATCACCAATGACTTTCACCGCATCTTTAGATCGACAAAACTGTCAGTGGTTGGCCCTATCTTCTGATATGCATCCATAAAGTTTTTCAGTGAATGCAAAACAATTTTCAAACTTTGTTTTCTTTCCTGAGGAAGTTTCAGGACCGCCAAATCATTTCCCAACCTCTTTTTAACACCTGAGCATTGTTCAAGCATCATTGTTTCAGTATTCTCTTCCTAGCGAAGTTCATCGCCAACATCTGAAGGATAGGTGGATGTTGGCGTGTAATCCTTTGTTTCTTCATAACGCGGCCTCCTAAATCAACCTTCACCCTCTGGACCGACATTTGAATCTTCATGACAACCAATCTCATTGTCGCCCCTTTCTCTAAATTGATTTCCTGCACACACATTTGAAAGTAACTTCAAGATTTAACCTCAGATAAATTTAAATACAAAAAAATTCAACAAAAATAAACCAAATTTAAGAAACTTACCAGAAATATTCTCTTGTCCAGAGCTATTCCCTACATTCTTAGGTGTAGGAGTATTGATGCACAACCTATCTAAGAATGTTGCATCCATAACACTGGTTTGAGAAGGTTCTGCAGTTGATCTATTTACAGAATCGTTTGAAAATCTCCTCTGACGAGATTGTTGTGCTCACTCGGAGTCTCAGTTGAAGAAGGAGTTCTTGTTCTTCCTTCTTGAGAATGCCTAGAGCGTTTGCGAAGAATGTTTGGATAATCTTGTGTCGACATCACTCCTCAATATCTATCCACAATGCAGAGTTTATCAATAAAAATCTAGATATGTACACAATTTCAAGCAATTAAAAACATAGAGATAAATCAAAGTTTTAAACAATCAAGCCACAGAGGTACTCGCTCATTAGAAGGCGCAAAGACTAGTCATTCAGCCATGAATCAATTGACTAAAAGATAAGTAAAGGGTCCATAGACAGCATGGCAGATTCATCCATGGGCATTTGAATCTATAAGTCTTTAAACACCGAAGTGACGACTGTCGATTCGGCTCTTGGCTGACTGCTCAGGCACGGATTGATGACTAAAGGGATAAGTGACAGAAGATAAAACCACAAACTTTTCACAATAATCAATAAAACCCACACATAGAAGTCATTGAAATCATAAGTTGGGTTCGCAAAGGGACTTTCATTCCACTCAGAGGTTTATCATTCACAATCCACATCAAAGAAGAAGACGCAAAGTCTAAACATTCAACCATGAATCAATCAACTAAAAGATAAAGGGTCCATAGACAGTACGGAAGATTCTTATCCTTCACTCATCATCCATGCATAGAAAAGCAGGGAATTTGAATCTATAGGTCTTTAAACATCGAAGTGACAACCGTCGATTTGTCTCTTGGCCGACTTCTCAGGCATAGACTGATGACTAAAGGGATAAGTGATAGAAGATAAAACCACAAACTTTTCACAATAATCAATAAAACCCACACATAGAAGTCATTGAAATCAGAAGTTGGGTTCGCAAAGGAACTGTCATTCCACTCAGAGGTTTATCATTCACAATCCACATCAAAGAAAGAGACACAAAGACTAAACATTCAGCCATGAATCAATCAACTAAAAGATAAGTGGTCCATAGACAACATGGCATATTCTTATCCTTCACTCATCATCCATTCACAGAAAAACAAGGCATTTGAATCTATAGGCCTTTAAACACCAAAGTGACGACCATTGATTCGGCTCCTGGTCGACTGCTCAGGCAAGGAATGCTGACTAAAGGGATAAAGGACAGAAGATAAAACCAAAATATTTTCATAATAATCAACAAAATCCACACAAAGAAATCATTGAAATTAGAAAGTTGGGTTCGGCAAGGGAAATCAATTCAAAAAAACAACAAGCAAGTGGATTCATTAAAAGTTCTATATGGATGGATCCACTAAAAAAATGTATTAGAACACTTCTTTAATATTCCTTAAAAGTTCTCTATGGTTGGATCCAAAAAGACCGCATATAATGTAATGCATTAGAATCCCCAAAACAAAGAGTTTAATCTTCATAACCTCACACAAACTTGTTTTAATCACAACGAGGTGAAGGTTTTGCATGAACATGGATTATATACCATTTCTTTAAACTTCCCATTAGCATTGTTTAAATGTCAGATCTTTTATAATAATTCCTTTATTGTCATGTTAAATGGGATGGGATTGAGGGTTGTTTGTATTCCTAATATTAATTAAGATGAGGTGGAGCAAATGTAATTTTGCTATATTATATATTTGGATCACTTGAGACATTTAAGTACAAAATGTTGGATAGTTGTGGATATAGTTGAACTAAATACATAATTGTGAAATATTTTATGGTGACCTAAAGTTGCATAAAGGGACCAAATTTTACTATAAACTAAGGGATTTCCCCTAAGGAATACATAAAGAGACCTAATTTTACTATTAACTAAAGGATTTCAACTAAGAGATTTATACCTAATTGTTACATAAAGGAACCATATTTCCAGTAAGGGATTTCTTAACTATAAACTCCTCAACTCCCTTGCTCAATATAGTTTTGAGTTTATTTGTTGTTGATTATTAAACCTAACATCATATCCCTCCATGTCCAAAACCTATTTTTACCTTGAAAACAATTGTAAATCGTATGAATTTTGGCTCTGGGAAAAAAATAAACCCCTTTTTAGACACTCATCAATCTTGTTATATTATATATATGGATTTGAAGATTTGGGTTGTAGCATTTCTATATAATCATGGAGAAATACAGAGAAAATTCAAAAGTGTTTATAATTTATAATCTTATAATTAATATTATAAGTAGCCTATCCTATCATCATATAATTAGTTATTTCCCCATTAAGAGAATGACTAAAACTAGGTACCTAATGTACAGGAACAAGAGACTACTAACATGAAAGAAAAATTGTTACCTATTGCTTAATGGGGGTTGGCATAAATATGCCAATTCTTGTCTAAATCATTTGAGAATGGAGGAGGAGATCACTCTACAGAACATTGATATACCATTAAAAATACTATTAAATAGAAATTCAATGAAATATCAATTTACTTATGAAGAGTTTTTGTTAACTAGAAGGTAGGGATAAAATGTTATTTCTAACATAAAAAATCCCATATGATATGGGTTTTCATTAGAAAATGTTTCTACTATGAGTGGATATATCACTAGTGTTAGGTCACATGGCCCTCATAACATTATGATTCCTTGTTTCCTCACATAGTTCCTACCATGTTTAAATTATGCCTACATATCCAACACAAATCCAATAAGTTGTCAATTTGAAGTTATATTATATGAATATAAATATCATCAATAAGATAAGCATTGAATAACTTTGGTCAATGCGTGTGAAGTAATAAATGAATATAATAATTAGTTCGCATCTAAGACTCTTTTATTTCTATGAGGAATTTGGTACTGAAGGAAATGCATGATGTTCCTTATGCTAGACATCCCGGTTACCAGAAAAAAATTACAGCAGCAAGAAGCCAGTTCTTTTGGCCGGGAATTAAGAAGGATGTTGTTGATTACATCGCTCGATGTATGGAGCGTGAGAAGGTGAAGGATGAGCATGGTCACCCAGCGGGTTGTTGTAGACATTGCCAATCCTAGAGAAGAAATGTGAAGTGATCACCATGGATTTCATCACAGGATTACCTAGAACGAATAAGACACATGATTTAACCATGGTGGTGGTTGAGAAATTAACAAAGGCTACTCATTTCGTGCCTGTGAAGACAATGCATACAACAACTAATATTGCAAAAATGTTCATGAAGGAAATTGCTAGGTTGCATGGGATACCTAGGACAATCGTCTCGAACAGAGATACAAAGTTTACCTCCAATTTCTGGAGGGGATTGTTTAAAGAATTTGGAACAAATCTAAACTTTAACACCGCATATCATCCCCAGACAGATGGGAAAACAGATAGGTTCAATCGAATAATTGAAGACATGATGAGAATGTATGTGATAGATAAGCCATCTAAGTGGGAATATTACTTACACTTGGTTGAGTTTGCATATAATAATGGGTATCAAGCTTCATTGAGAATGAGCCCATTTGAAGCCTTGTATGGTAGGAAATGCAATACTCCAGTGAGTTGGGACAACCCAGCAGATAGAGTGGTACTAGGGCCGGAGTTGCTCAAGGACATGGAAGACCAAGTGGTTAAGATCATGCAGAATTTAAAGGAAGCTCAGGATAGACAGAAATTTTATGCTGACAAGAACAAGACAACTAGAAAATTTAAAGTAGGGAAGCATGTACTTTTGAAAGTGAAGCTCAAGAAAATCTCTTTGAAATTGGGTAGTTGTACAAAGCTGGAAGAGAGATTCTATGGTCCAATTGAAATATTGGACAGAATAGGGTCAGTTCAATACATGCTTGCATTGTCTGCTTCCATGAATGTGCATAATGTATTTCATGTATCTTTACTAAAGAAATATGTACATGACCCTAACCATGTTATTGATTGGCATCTGATTCAGGTAGAGACAGAGGGAGACTTTCAGGTTCATCCAATGCGGGTATTGGACAAAAAGGTCAAAACGCTCTGGAATCGAGTTATATAGCTGGTAAAAGTTCAGTGGACCTACTATGGTCCTGAAGATGCTACCTGGGAGCATGAAGATGCCATGCGGGCAGAGTACCTGGAGCTTTTTCAATAAATTTGATATTTAGATCTCTATTTTGTATATGCACTAAAGACAATGCCAACATAAGGGTGAGGGGATATAACACCCCGGGTTTCAATTCCCCATTTTTAAATAATGTATTGTTACAATTCTAAGAAGCATGAGTGCCCAAACAATTATTAAAGGGCCAGTATGCCCAAGAAATGTAATGTTTTGATAATTATTAATAATAAACACATTGTTGGCTGCTAGACAGACAAGGACTAGAGTTATAGGGAGCTATGATTCCACAAGATATGGGGCTTGAGGAGGGTCTTCTTGGGGAAGGCCAGGTGGTTCTTGATTCCCCACGAAGTTAATTAAACCCACCTTTGGTCTGATGGGGGGGGGGTTCGACTGATGGCTTGTTCGATGATTTTCCTGTATGTTGATTCATTTCCCTCATGCACTTTCATGCACCCACTTACCCATTCATTGATCCATCCTCATCCATGTCTTGGATTGGGAAAGGGAACCGAACTGTTAAAAATTAGCCACAGGATATTTGGCTGTAATGGTCGTTGGTGCAATCCAGCCATGACTTGGGGCCTTCATGTTTGAGATGCGTTGGCTTGTGCCTTGTTTTTCTCACAACTACGAGTTCTAAGAGTTCCAACATTGAGATTCTGGACCAGCTGTGCTGGAGGCCCTGGATAAAGGAGAAGGAATACCTGTGGGACTGCGTGGTAGAGAAAGGTGGAGGTCCATTCTCTCGGGTGGTACATGCTGGGTAGAAGAGAGTTGGGCACTTGGATTGTTGTGGGTGCTGGAAAACTTGTGAGAGATTGAGAGCTGATTGGTTTGGGAACCCAAGCACACTCTGGAACCGTCCTTATGGATTCATAGCCCTGGCTCTGAGGTGAAACTGTTGTTGAGATTTGGAGCAGTGGTGTCTACGGTTGGGTGGAACATCCTTGGTCTACAACAAGTTGGTGTTGCCTTTTTATAAATATAAGTTCTCTCTCTGTTGTGATATTATTATATGTGTATGAATGTATTATGTTGTGTATTTTTAATTATCATTTAACTAAATCTTAGATTATGCATGCTTGTTGGATATTGGTGTGCATGTCATTAAATGTTTTATCTTATGTGTCTTTATTAAATAAGAAGGTACCGGTAAGAGTAAGAAGTCTAATGGTGGGCTTGAAGGTAGCATACCCTGGCCTGTGGGTGGCTGGGGATGTTACAGTGTGGAATTTATTTTATTTTCCTAGGTCAACCCATGATATGGTGTGATTCTCCCTTACTAAGGATCAACCTTTGATAAGGTGAAAATGATCTTGCAAGGAGAAGACCCCTTTCAAAATGACCTCACAACCCTAAAAAAAAAAAAAATACTGAATATACCCTCTCGAGATTTGCAAAACCATCCTTACAGGCTTAAAAAAATCCGCCCTCTAGTTTTTAACAAAATTTCTCTGTGTGCTTTGAAACATTGCCCTTATGAACTTAGAAAAACCACCTTTAAAATAAAAATAATCTTCTACAATTTTAAAAATCCTTTAATGGAAAATAAAACATATTAGAATTTGTGTGGTTTTGCATTGTCCCTCATATTGATGATGGGTTTCTTATTAACTTCCTTAAAAATGGTTACAACCCTTTTTCCCCATTTTATTCCAAATCAGATTTAGAATTTTCACACGGCTTATATATATATTTTAATCATTGTGTTTATACACTTTATTAGACGTTCTAACTATTTTATTGTGTGGATATTGTAAGTAGACAAAGAGTCTTTTCCATCATTATCATGACATCATTATCGTGAAGGGCTTTCAAAAGTAGTTTCTACACCATTACCAAATTCTACTATTTATGGCCTCTCTATATAGGATTTTTAGCTTCATTTTATGTTAGGTTTTCCCCTTTCTACAAAATTGAGAAATGTATGTGTTGTAATTATGGATCTCATGATTCCATATTTCCATGTTGTAAAATTACTTTATTTGTAGAGTACCTAACCTTTTCTCGAGAATAAAAAACAATTTCTTTTAGATTTATTATTCTCATTATTTTGTGTACAAACTATGAGCACAATGAGGATTTTAAGGCCCAACCATTTAATAAAGGCTTTGATACAGGTGCAGGTTTATAGTGTTAGCCATACTACTTAATTAGTTTAATATAAATTCACCACAAATGTAAATGTTCAAACGATTGATGACCATTTTTTTCAAATCCTTCCATATATATTATTTATCTATTTTTATATTCAATATTTAATTTCATGAATAATAATAATAATTTTTCCAATCAAATTTAATTAAAAGATATTATAGTAAATAAAATTTCATAATAATTTATAGATTATTCATTATACAATATATTATAACCATGCACGGATTAAATCTCTAAAATTTGAATCATGACTAAAACAATAACTCAACTTCCATATTTAAATTTTATTGAATTAAATAAATAAATGAAAAATGCATCTAAGAAAAATGTAGACTTGGCACTCCACAATATAAATTCAAGTTCCAAGATCAACTTGCCCAAACAATAGTTTAATAAATACCTTCTTATCAAACTAGGATTTTCAACAAATCCCTAGCCCTATGAAACCATGAACCTGGTGAAGAATTGATGGATAGGTTTTACTTGATTCCTTCTTTTAGATTTAGCTTCCAAAACTGTAGACTTGTCACTCCACAATATAAACTCAAGTTCCAAGAACCACTTTCCCAAACAATAGTTTAATCAATACCTTATTATCGAACTAGCATTCACAACAAATCCCTATCCCTATGAAACCGTGAACCTAGTGAAGGATTGATGGATAGGTTTTACTTAATTCCTTCTTTTAGATTTAACTTCCAAAACTCTTAGGGACATTTCTTTGTAATTTCCCAAATTTTCAATTTTACCCAAAAGAAGAAGAAGATCTTATCTTTTCTTACACTTTCATAACCCAAGGTTCTTAATAGTATATATTATAATTTAATTAGCACAAGTTTTTCAACTCACGCCCCTTCACCCACTTCACACCCCCTCACCCACTTATTGATAAGTGAATTAATACACCACTATCCACTTGATGCAAGTGGTAGGTAATTGCATCATTTTGACTTGTTAAACCTTTATTAAATCATATTAGGTTTACATTTACTCATTATGTTTATTCTTATTTCTTCAATTTGTTTTTATGTATTGCTAATATTTTTCCTAGAGAAATAAATTCCCTTCACCCTCTCACATATTAAGTTTTTAGAGTGAGGAAGCTAATTCATTTCTAGCACCCCATGAATTCCCCCCTCTTCCTTGGTTTTCTATATGGAATTTGGTATCAACCACCATCCACAATAGTGAGTAGTGGCCCCATAGGACTTGGTGGGAATAGATCGTGTGACCCCCTAGCCCTTATTCCTTAGTGGAATGGGTCAAACAAACCAAGCTATCAATTGGATTTATTTTAATAATTAATATTTCTTAGTATAGACCATATTAACCCACTCATTTACAATACTTATTTTTACTTGTTTTCAATGGGGCTAGCTACACCCTCAAAGTGATAACCATGCATATTGGCCACATAGCTTTTTATAATTTCCTTTAACCAACTCGAATTTCCATGGCATGGACCACTATTGTTTTTGGTACTACAAGTGGTGCATAGGTGATTACATCTTCATGTCCCAAGGAAGGAGGTCATCATGTCATTGCATCCTACAACATATATCATGGGTATCATCCATGTGCGTCGAGGGGAAATTAACCTTTACCTCCATTCTCAATATATTGAGAATAATGGAGGATTTACAATGTCTTACTCCACTCCTCTATGTAAACTAGGCCTAAAAACCCTAGGAAGGACCCGAGTCTCAACGCCCACCTCAAACTATTTCCATTTATCATTCATGCTAACACCAATTCACATTTATATGATAAATAGTTTGGGCAAGTATCTTGCATCCTAAATGATACAAACACTTTCCAAAAAGCATCCATCATGATATATTTATTATAAAATAATATATAGTACTTATAGATAACCTACTCATTATCAATGTATAGCATGAAGTGGCCATCTATGGACTCTTGTGGATTCTGAGTATGCAAGTTAGTTCATAATACATATGCATAAATAATTGTTTTCATATCAAATGGGATGATATACACCTAACTCATAAGGATGTACTTATCTCATCAAAGTAATCAATCCCCCCCCAACACCCAACAATTGGAGCCACATATGTCAATAGGTAAAATACAACATGACTAGTATCAATAAGGAATCCATGGATAATCTACAAAAGCAACATGCATAACCATAACCTGAAAGATGCTTCCCCACACTCATAGATGTCAATCCTAGTAAACTCGTCAATGAATACTAATGGGGCTCACCCTCTAGGATTTGAACCAAGAACCTATTAACATGGGGCAAAACAAATTCCCAACAACATTGGAAACAACCAATTGAGTTATCCCATTGTGCTAAACTCACATGCACAGATAGAGAGCTTGGTGGGATAGATTAAGGGCCTGAATGCTTTGAGCCTCATGTAGAAGGTTTTATAGTTTATCTCTATGTTTGGTTTCCTCTATCTCATGCCTCACTCGATGTCCATATTGGGTTAGCCATCATAATCAAGGATAATGATTTGGCAATGGGTACCATTCATAATTGCAAGGAAGTGCCAAAAGTTTCTTTGTAATATTTTCCTTGGATATATATATATATATATATATATATATATATATATATATATACATGAAATTGTGATCCAAAACATTCTTAGATGTTGATAATTTTAAAATACACATAAACATATGCTTGATTCTCTAAATAAAATGATCGTTTGACTGTATGCAAATTACATGTGAAAAACTTATCTAACCAATTCACTTTAATGATAAAATGACTTGCAAATAAATAAGCTTGAAATGGACAACAATAATGTAATCACATACACAAATTGGAAAAATGGAGTTCACCCAATTTGTTCTACCTCTCCAGGTCCACTTCCAATAGAGACCGTCTTTTATTAATGCTCAAATACTTGTGTTTTACAATGACCTTTTCATATGATGCTCAAATGCAAAAAAAAAGTACACCGCTGGATTCCTGGTAAAAAATCGTGCAAAATGAGCATAAAGTTCTCGAAAATTCATTAAGGTACCCCTTAGCATGCTTTATGGTGTAGCCTCACAACTTTGGTACCCTCAGGTATGAGTTTCAAGACTATACCTTGCATTAATTGTGTATCCAACCTTGGTCCACGCACCCATTAAATAGGGCGCATACCCCCAACCAACCTCTAAAATTCTAGGCATACATTAAATGTAATTTGGTGGGTTCTATAACCAAACCCGTGTTTTAGGAAGTTTGGTTAAGTCGTTGGTATTATATATAATAAGTCATGGGTTCGTGCTCCACCGACCATACTATATAATCTTTTTGTTACAATGGTTTAACATATGGTGGATATATGTTATAAATAGTATATAACCTCTGCGTGTATTTCGTTGGCAGATCTATGTTTAGTGGAATGGTTACATGGTATACATATAGGCCAAGGGTCGAGGGCTTAGGCCCTTGGGGCTTTGGCTGTCCATTTGACCTTTATTACAAACTTAAATACAATTGCAACCATATATATGTTAAGTGACATGGTGGTGGTGTGTTGGTATGGAGAGATTTGTTAAACCTTTGGTAGATCGCGAGTTTGACCTCGTCGACTCCAAAACTTTTGATAAACCATAGTCATTTAGGCCAATGGGAGGTCGACACGTGACAGCCTCGCATTGGCTCGTACATGCCACATGTCATTATAAAATTCATCCACTTGTGCACCACTTGTCAACCTGTAATTGGGCCACTTGGATTGCACCTTGCCTGATCAACTACCAATAATCATGTGCCATGTGTCACCCTTGCAGTGGTGACATGTGTCACCTCTTTTTTCCCATGTACTTTGACCTTTGACCTAGATTGACTGGTACTTTGACTGCTCATAATGTTAGCATACAAAATTTGTTTGAGGGGTCGTTGGAAAGATGGCAACGAGCTCTATGTATTGACGTTATTTTAGAGAGAATTTTGAACGATTCAATTTTGAGCATTACTGAACCATTTTGGACCTCTGTAAACATTCTCTGATCCTCTTGAATCAAGTTGTGACCTAAATTCATATAACACAGATCCATAATTCTCACATCATAAATGATGTTTATAAGTCTCATAAACATGTGTGATTTGATCAAACCATGGTATTGTTAGATGGCTTGATCTAAAAACATAATGTAAACTAATATTGTTTTAGTATGTAATCAAAATGTAAATCATCACAAAACTAAATCATATAATAACATATATGTGAAGCAATAAATATAGAGAATATTTTTTTATAAATATCGTATACATAAAAATAAACACACTATTATGTTTCATAAGTTTGAGACAATTAACAATAGTCTCATATTGAATATCTATGATGACCATCCCCAGTATCAATTTTTCTTAAATTATTATTATATACTTTGTCCCCTCTTATGTATTCTTAGATCCATGAAAAATAAATAAATAAATTTGTCCATGTCAATAATTCATTAATTCATTGAAATTAAGGGGTGGCAGGTGTGGGAGATTGTTCACAATCCAAGAGGAAATATCATGGATTTTTATGCTTGGGGTTTAGGTTGAAATTATAGAGGTGGTAGGTGTGGGGGATTGTTCACAATCCAAAAAGAAATATCATGGACTTTTATGCTTGGGGTTTAGGTTGCGTCTCAAAGAACATCATTGAGGCTTATGCTCTATGGGTAGGTCCTAGATTAGCAAGAGATATGGGGATCTCTAAGCTCTCCAACCTGGGGCGACCTTGGCATCTTATGAAGTCATTTAACCTTGGCATCTTTTTGCTTCTTAGTGACATCCCCATATTTGCTTGGGGTTTAGGTTGAAATTACAGAGGTGGCAGCAATATTTGCTTGGGGTTTAGGTTGAAATTACAGAGGTGGCAGCCATATTTGCTTGGGGTTTAGGTTGAAATTACAGAGGTGGCAGGTGTGGGGGATTGTTCACAATCCAAGAAGAAATATCATGGACTTACAATCCAAGAAGAAATATCATGGACTTTTATGCTTAGGGCTTAGGTTGCATCTCAAAGAACATTATTGAGGCCTATGCTCTATGGGCAGGTCCTAGACTAGCAAGAGATATCTCCATCCTAGGGCAACCTTGGCATCTTTTTGCTTCTTAGTAACATCCCCGACATCTTTTTGCTTCTTAGTGACATCCCCATATTTTCATATGAATCTAAAAATAATTCATGACTTTATCCTTTGATATGTTGATTAGTGACATCCCCATATTTTCATATGAATCAAAAAAGATATACAGTAAATTCATGACTTTATCCTTTGATATGTTGATTTAAAGTAAACCTTCTTCAATGTGAAAACAGAGCTACTTAAATAGAGACTTCGCCGTCTGTGGGAATCGAACCCACGACCACGTGGTTAAAAGCCACGCGCTCTACCAGCTGAGCTAAGACGGCTGAAAGGAAACAAGAAATACAGGGAAATTATTTGACATTTATATTGTAATGCAAACCTGAATTCAATCTACCCGTCTGCTTTTGGGATGAGATGAACTCAGTGAATCAGTCCGTTTGATTATGCGGGAGAAACCAACCAACCAACCAGTCATCACTGTAAAGCAAAGTACAA
The DNA here is from genome assembly GCA_009831015.1 of Picea engelmannii. Classification (NCBI taxonomy): domain Eukaryota; kingdom Viridiplantae; phylum Streptophyta; class Pinopsida; order Pinales; family Pinaceae; genus Picea; species Picea engelmannii. The sequence continues at coordinate 430,064 of ML785214.1, read as the reverse complement.
CGAGTAGTTTCAACTGTTTTGGTTAAAATAAAAAAATAAATTATGTTTATCTTTTCTTTTTCGAGATATCTTTCTTTATTTATTCATATATGTGGACGAATAAATGTTATTTCGAACATAAATGTTATTTCGAACACAGACCTAGCATCACTTCAATGTTTAATTTGCATTATACTTCTTGTTACAGCATTGGGCATAAACACGATTTATATTTTTTCACGTTCATATTGAAACTCTGTAGACAATCTGATGTGAGATTTCTGACTTAAAGAAGTTTGCCATATGAATGCTTCCTCACTTATTTTCCTATGGTCTAAATTTTTTCAATGTGAAATTTCCCTCGATATGAATGCTTCCTCACTTATTTTCCTATGGTCTAAATTTTTTCAATGTGAAATTTCCCTCGATTGCAGAGAAAGGTCATAGCGATTCTGGGAATTTGGGAATTTCTTTTTTAAGCACTTAGGTAACAGGGATTATGAAATTTCATCACAATAGTTCAACCTTTTATTGAAATTCTTTTTCATCTACTTGCGTGGCACAATTTTCTCTCATTCAATAATGGGAAACCACACTAAAGTAAGTTAATGGATGAAATGAAACTTGTTTTTAATGAATAGAATTTAGTTTTCCATTTCAATTTTATTACTAAATTTTCAGGAGTTTTATAAAAAAAAAAGGTTAAATATAAAGAAAGTGAAAGAGGATCGAAACAATTGTGTGATTAAGAGAGATTTGGACGAAGTGATGAACTAAGAATCCGAGAAAAGGGATAAGAAGTCCCTCAAATGGGGATCGACTAATAGTTGTGGGTGGGATAACACGTTTATATAAGGACAAGACTTGTTTATTTGTTGGCCACTATTCAAACTAGGTCCTTGCCTCCTATTTATCCCATCCATAACTCGACCACTATGAATTATAGGTCCTCACACATAACGATCATCACTCTTAACATTCCTCAAGCTCTCTATGGTCGATTGAGTGGGTTAGTTCCCTCCCGCCTCAACCTTCTTTGTTAACCAAGTGACCATATTTTCCCTCGATATCCCTCAATCTCCATCACACAAGGGTGGGTGAGCATTAACACCAAATGGTTAATCAAGTGCATATAAATGCCCTCTCCCATAATGGTTGAGCAACTTAATAAGCATAAACCTTAGACAATACAGGATTTTGTGCAAGGCATGGAAAGAATGAAGGAAATGTTCTAATTATGTTTATTTTCTAAGGAAAAGTTGCATAGTAGTTAGTCTCTCCTCTTAATTTTAGTAGCTAATTAAAAACCTACAATACTAGTTTTGTAGTTATTTTGTAAATATTATTATATTAATTCAAATTTAATGAAACATTGTTGCTTGGAAAGAAATTACCATAACCACTAAAGTACAAACACTCGATTGAAAATTTTCACATTTCAAGTACTCTAACAAGACTGCAAGATATTCAATCCTAGTAAATATCATTCACTACAACTATAAGTAAAACATCTAATTATGTTCAAATCAAAATTTACCTTAATTTTTAATTTTCAATAGATAATATTAAAGTTGTGGTTAAAATCGCTCGCTTGACCGGAGGGAGGGCGAGGATGGGTTTGCATTCTAACAATTACCAGTTCAAGTGCCATATTCATGCAGATGGGAGAAAGCCCTATCCTATCTATTCTATGCATTCGGTTGAATGAAATATTTGACTAAAACAATCTATTTGTCATTTTGATTTTATGGCCACCTCCATTTTGGGGCCCCTGCCCCAACGTCCCTCATCTTTGTACCTAAGAGCAAGCAATCCTTCCTTTCCTTTGGCCAGCTAAGTCCATTGGCCAAACATTCATTTTTAACTTCTTTCTCTCCATGCACCTTGAATAAATCTGCTTCTCTAGCCTACATCTTGAAGTGCTTCACCCCTCTCCTAGTTTCTATCTGGCTATCCAGGTGGGCAAACAATGCTTCGGCTATATGTGATACAGACTATTTTCGGCCCAAAATGAGAGAGGAGATATAATAAATAAATGTACATAGATATTTCATATATCCAATAATATAACAAAAATGTATGAGAGATGCAACCATAAACACAGATATACAGTAATACACAATTTTCTATTAATAAGAGAAAATGTACAAAGACTGTAAAATACAGAGTGAGAGACTCGCTAGAATGGTGACAACTTATCTCTGAGAAGATATGTGATGACTACTTGCATCCGTGAGAAGATGATCTTACAATGAGGCTCCAAAGGCCTTTTTTATCATAAATAAAATCCAAAACCCTAACCCCGGAATATGAAAAGCCAACAATTTTGTGGACCTCGTTTTGGGTAGTTTGCTATATCAACTTCCCGGGGGCGTAACTTTGGCATACAATCTTCGTTTAGGGCGCACGATAGCTCGTTGGAAAGGTATCATCAAGGGGATTCATTTTTGGGGCTCAATCAAAGCCTTTCACTATCATTAAGAAGCTCGATCCTGAAAAACCTTCATTTAGGCCCTCAAAATGGCCCCGAAAGTTAAAAACTGCTAAAAATAGTAAATTACCAAAATTGCCAAAAAACTGTTTTGAGCCAATTGGAAAATGTGGGTGGCCACCAATATCCATCTGGATCAATCCTCCATCCTTAGGAAAAAATGTTCTCCATTGTGTTGAGTGCCCGGGGGAGAGGGAAAAGAGTTTGTTGAATCTACATCTTGATGAGATGCTTGCCTTGTTGGAGAAGTTGTGTTGCTTATCTTTTTGATGGTTGTCACAAACCTGTGGCTGGAAGGGTTGGAACTTTTTAACCAGTCTGGATACATGATATTTTTGTGTGAAGAAGGAACCTTTGTTCTTTTCTGCAGTCTTGTCGGCCTGCTTCTTTTGGATAGAAGGCGCTTGGGCAAAGGCCATAGTGGTTGCAATATCCTTCTATTCACCTTTTGAACAGATTGTGAAGAATCTAAATTTTGTAGTATGAGATACTACCTTGCAACACTGTTTAGGTGGGACAGTAGTCGAAACCACCTCTGGTATCTTGTAGAGATGACACCCTAGAGTAATAATGACACTACAAGGTCGAGACTCATAAATAGCATGGCACTTCCACATATATGACTGGCCCAAGAGAACATCACAGACATCCGGTGGGGAAACATCACATAATACCTCATCCTTGAAGGGTTGGATGTCGTATGACAATCAACATTGTTGGATGACATGGAGATCTTGTCCCTGGTGAAGCCAACCAATGTTGTATGGTTGTGAGTGTGGTGTTGTCGACAATCCCAATTGTTTCATGGCCTCTGCTGAGATGAGGTTCTTCTAGCTTCCGCTATCAACAATAAAATGTAGTGGGGTTCCCTTCACCCACATCTGCGAATGAAAAGGGCACTTTCCCTCTTCAGGAACTGTTGGTTCTTTTGGTTGAATTGTTGCAGTCAAGACAATAACAGTGGGTTCTACGTTGATGATATGTCTTCTGTCAATATTTTCTGAATCGGATTCTGAATCAGGGTTCGGCTCCTTGTATTTGATTTCGGTCGCCAATGACTGTTTTGAGCGACATTCATCAGTATTGTGCCAGGGGATTTTGTGGAAATCGCACCATTTTCCAGTGTCCTTCTTTGTCTTCCTGTGACCCTTCTTTTCCCATGTCTTGGAAATTTTTTTAGGAGACTGTTTGTTAGGGATGTCTTATCATACTTTTGTTGTTGTGGACATGTAGATCTAAACTCCCGTTTGTTCTGGTGCTTACCTTTTTGCTCGATTTTAACAACATATCGATAAGCAACACTGAGTGATGAGATGTCCAAAAAATCCATTTTAGTTTGGATGTATAGAGCCCCACTGTATTTCAGAACCAAATGTCGTTCAGAGTCTTTGATACTCAGCTTGGTACGCAAGGTATGGAAGGTATTGGTGAAATCCAGAACTTCTTGGCCCCTCTCTTGCCGCAGTGTGGTCCAACTCATATACTGGCCCTCATAGTTGCCAACAAGATAATATTGTTCCTTTACCGCATCTAAAAAAAAATACCAAGTGGGATCGACCCCATATATTCCATACTCCTCTATAGAAATTTTCTCCCAGTAAGTTTCCCATCAATGTTTGACATGGGGTAGAGCCTTAAGGAGTGTGAAGGAGATCTTATCCCTGTCGGAGAAATTATCAACAGAGAAATAACCTTCTAGCAGATTTAACCATTTTTCTAAGGCATCCGCATCTATCTGTCATTCAGATATGGGAATATCAAAATTAACTTGTACCTTGAAATATGAGGTACTTACAAAGTGGTTGCATAATGAAGATGCACCTGTTGTTATTGGCAGGCATTGAAGGATGTGGGGAAAATTCTCCATCATTTCGTCCCTTTGTCCTGTGAGAGCTTGCTCAAGCAACATATTAATAGAATCGTCTGCTCTGTCGTTTTTCTTTTCTTCCACCATGGAGGGTTTATTGGGTGTGCGAGAGTGATTTTCTTCAAGAGAGACAAGATCAAGACCCAATTTTCTATACTTGGACCTTGTCAGAGACATGCACTGAAAAACGATCAAGAGAAACCTTCTCTGATACCACTGATCCAGATTATTTTCGGCATGAAATGAGAGCGGCGATATAATAAAGAAATGTACAGAGATATTTCAGATATCCAATAATATAAAATAAATGTATCAGAGAAGAAACCATAAACATAAATATACAGTAATACACAATTTTCTATTAATGAGCGAAAATGCACAAAGATTGTAAAATACAGAGTGAAAGACTCGCTATAATGGTGGCAGCTTATCTCTGAGAAGATATGTGATGGATAATCACATCTGTGAGAAGATGATATTACAGTGAGGCTCCAAAGGAGTTTTTTATCATAAAGAAAATCCAAAATCCTAACCCCGGAAGATGAAAAGCCAATAGTTTTTTGGACCCCGTTTTGGGTAGTTTGGTGTATCAAGTTCTCGGGGGCGTAACTTTGGCATATGATCTCCGTTTGGGGTGCACGATAGCTCATTGGAAAGGTACATTCGAGGAGATTAATTTTGGGGGCTCAATAAAAGCCTTTGACCATAATTGAGAAGCTCTATCCTGAAAAACCTTCATTTAGGCCCTCAAAATGGCCCCGAAAGTTAAAAACTGCTAAAAATAGTAAATTACCAAAATTGCCAGAAAACGGTTTTGAGCCTATTGGAAAAGGTGGGTGTCCACCGATATCCACCTGGATGAATCCTCCCTCCTTAGGAAACAATGGTCTCCATTGCGTTGAGTGCCCAGGGGAGAGGGAAAAGAGTTTGTTGAATCTACATCTTGATGAGCTGCTTGCCTTGTTGGAGAAGTTGCACTACTTAGCTTTTTGAAGGTTGTCACGAACCTGTGGCTAGAAGGGTTGGACCTTTTTAATCAGTCTGGCTACATGAGATGTCTATGTGCAGAAGGAATATTTTCACTTTGTTGTAGTCTTGTCGACCTGCTTCTTTTGGATAGAAGGCGCTTGGGCCAAGGCTGTAGTGGTTGCAGTATATTTTTGTTCACCTTTTGAACAGATTGTGAAGAAGATAAATTTTGTAGTATGAGATACTACCTTGCGTAACTGTTTAGGTGGGACAATAGTCAGAAAAACCTCTGGTATCTTGTAGATATGACCCCCTAGAATAACAATGACACTATGGGGTCAGGACTCATAGATAGCATGGCACTTCCACATATATGGTTAGCCCAAGAGAACATCATAGACATCCAGTGGGGCAACATCACATAATACCTCATCCTTGAAGGGATGGATTTCATATGAAAATCGACACTGCTAGCTGACATAGAGATCCCGTCCCTGGCGAAGCCACCCGATGTCGTATGGTTGTGGGTGTGGTGTTGTCGACAATCCCAATTGTTTGATGACCTCTACTCAGATGAGGTTCTTCTGGCTTATGCTATCAACAGTTAAATGCAACAGGGTCCACTTCAACCACATATGTGAATGAAAAAGGCACTACCCCTCTTCAGGATCTGTTTGTTCTTATGGTTGAATTGTTGTGGTCGTGATAATAACAGTGGGGTCTGTGTTGATGATATTTCTTTTGTTAGTATTGTCTGAATCAGATTATGAATTAGGGTTCAGATCCTTGTCTTTGATTTCGACCACCAATGACTGTTTTGAGCGGCATTCATCGATGTTGTGCTAGGGACGTTTGTGGAAATCACACCATTTTCCGGTGTCCTTCTTCGTCTTCCCATGACCCTTCTTTTCCTGTGTCTTGGACTAGTTTTTGGGAGACTGTTTGTTAGGGACGTATTTATCATACTTTGGTTATTATGGATTTGTAGACCCGAACTCCCATTTTTTTTGGTGCTTAAATTTCTACTCAATTTCAACAACATATCGATAAGTAGCACCAAGTGATGAGATTTCCAGAAAATCCATTTCAGATTGGATGAATCTCTCTAGAGCCCCACGGTATTTCAGAACCAAATGTCATTCGAAATCTTTGATACCAAGATTGGTATGCAAGGTATCGAAGGTATTGGTGAAATCCAGAACTTCTCTTGTCGCCGTGTGGTCCATCTCATCTACTGGTCCTCATAGTTGCCAATAGGGTAATACTATTCCTTACCGCATCCATAAAAAAATCTCAAGTGGGCTCGAACCAATATATTCTAGACTCCTCTGTGGAAATTTTCTCCCAGTAAGTTTCCCACCAATGTTTGACATGGGGGAGAGCCTTAATGAGTGTGAAGGTGATATTTTCCCTGTTGGAAAAATTATGAACAAAGAAATAACCTTCTAGCAGATTTAATCATTTTTCTAAGGCATCTACATCTATATGTCCTTCAAATATGGGAATATAAAAATTAACTTGTAACGTAAAAGGTAAGGTACTTCCAAAGAGGTCACTTGATGAAGACACACCTGTTGTTATTGGAAGGCATTGAAGGATGTGGGAAAAATTCTTCATCATTTCATCCCTATGTCGTGTGAGAGCTTGCTCAAGCAACATATTAATATAATCGTATGCTCTATCATTTTTATTTTCTTATGCCATGGAGGGTTTCTTGGACGTGCGAGAGAGATTGCATTCAATATAGACAAGCTCGAAACCCAACTTTCTATACTCATACCTCATCAGGGACATGCACTGAAAAACGATCAAGAGCAGCCTGTTTTGATACCACTGATCCAGATTATTTTCAGCACGAAATGAGAGCGAAGATATAATAAATAAATGTACAGGGATATTTCGGATATCCAATAATCTAACAGAAATGTATTAGAGATGGAACCATAAACACAAATATACATTAATACACAATTTTCTAATAATGAGCGAAAATGTACAAAGACTGTAAAATACAGAATGAAAGACTCGCTAGAATGGTGACAGCTTATCTCTGAGAAGAGATTTGACGGTTACTCACATCCATGAGAAGATGATATTACAATGAGGATCCAAAGGCATTTTTTATGATAAATAAAATCTAAAACCCTAACCCCAGAAGATGAAAAGACAACAGTTTTGTGGACCTCGTTTTGGGTAGTTTGGTGTATCAACTTCCCAGGGTCGTTACTTTGGCATACGATTTTTGTTTGTGGCACACGATAGCTCGTTGGAAATGTATCATCGAGGAGATTAATTTTGGTGGCTCAATCAGAGCCTTCGGCTATCATTGAGAAGCTCGATCCTAAAAAACTTTCATTTAGGCCCTCAAAATGGCCCCAAAAGTTAAAAACTGCTAAAAATAGTAAATTACAAAAAATGCCAAAAATCTATTTTGAGCAAATTGGAAAAGGTGGGTGGCCACCGATATCCACCTGGATCAATCCTCCCTCCTTAGGAAACAATGGTCTCCATTGCGTTGAGTTCTCGGGGGAGAGGGAAAAGTGTTTGTTGAATATACATCTTGATAAGCTTCTTGCCTTGTTGGAGAAGTTGCGCTACTTAGATTTTTGAAGGTTTTCATGAACCTGTGGCTGGAAGGGTTGGACCTTTTTAATGAGTCTGGCTACATGATATGTCTATGTGGAGAAGGAATCTTTTCACTTTTTGTCAGTCTTTTCAACCTAGTTCTTTTGGATAGAAGGCGCTTGGGACAAGGCTGTAGTGGTTGCAGTATCCTTTTGTTCACCTTTTGAACAAATTGTGAAGAAGCTAAATTTTGTATTATGAGATACTACCTTGTGGCACTGTTTAGGTGGAACAGTAGTCAGAACCACCTCTGGTATCCTATAGAGATGACCCCCTAGAGTAACAATGACACTACAGGGTCGAGACTCATAGATAGCATGGCACTTCCACATATATGGCTGGCCAAAGAGAACATCACAGACATCCATAAGGGAAACATCACATAATGCCTCATCCTTGAAGGCTTGGATGTCTTATGACAATAGACACTGCTGGATGACATGGATATCTCGTCTCTGGCGACCCCAGCCAATGTTGTATGGTTGTGGGTGTGGTTTTGTTGACAATCCCAAACTGTTTAACAACCTCTGCTGAGATGAGTTTATTCTGGCTTCCACTATTAATAATAAAATGCAGCGGGGTCCCCTTCACCCACATCTGTGAATCAAAAAGGTGCTCCACCTCTTCAGGATCTGTTGGTTCTTCTGGTTAAATTGTTGTGGTCGTGAAAATAGCAGTGGGGTCTACGTTGATGATATGTCTTTTGTCAGTATTTTCTGAATCAGATTATGAATCAGGGTTTGGCTCCTTGTCTTTGATTTCGCTCACCAATGATTGTTTTGAGCGACATTCATCGGTGTTGTGCCAGGGGATTTTGTGGAAACCGCACCATTTTCCGGTGTCCCTCTTTGTCTTCCTGTGACCTTTCTTTTCCCATATCTTGGATTGGTTTTTGGATACTATTTGTTAGGGATTTCTTTATCATACTTTGGTTGTTGTGGATTTGAATATCCGAACTCCCGTTTGTTTTGGTGCTTAAATTTCTGCTCAATTTTAACAACATATTGATAAGCAACACCGAGTGATGAGATGTCCATAAAATCCATTTCAGTTTGGATTTATCTATGTAGAGCCCCACGATATTTCAGAACCAAATGTCATTCGAAGTCTTTGATACCCACCTTGGTACGCAAGGTATGGAAGGTATTGGTGATCTCCGGAACTACTTGGTCCCTCTCTTGTCGCAGTGCGGTCCATCTCATATACTAGTCCTCATAGTTGTTGTTTAGTTCTAATTGATGATGTCAGAGTTTATTTAATGTCAACCCAGGAAGGTAAACTTAGAAGTGCTACCTAAAATATATAGATCTAGAAAGATTCCTAATATTTCTGAGATCTTAAAGTTCCCTTACAACTCTCTCTAATTCTAAGATTACAAGCTTCAAGATTCTAAGATTACAAAACTTTAGGATTACAAATGGAGGAGATTGTACTCCTATTTATACAATGGGATGAGTAACAAACTCATAATGATCATCCACTAATCTCTCTTTAGTTCCATACATCTCTCAACCATCTAGACACATAACCCTCTTTTGTCCTTGATCTTCACCATGAGATCATGATCTCTTATCTTATCAAATTCGAATTTGATCATTCAAGGCCACATAAAGGTGTCTAGGAAGCTTCTTTTGTACCTACACATGTCAATAAACTCATTCTAATTGTTGGGTATAAGTATAAGTATATTATTTTCTAAAGTTTAACCACAAATCCACTTAAAAATGTTAAGAATTGATAAACTTTGGAAAAACATAGTTATAACCCAATGATGAGGTAAATGTAATGATGTGGAGGTGATATGAAGGTGATATGAAGGTGAAATGGA
>ML785214.1:364892-414846 GCA_009831015.1 Picea engelmannii | reverse complement strand
GTTCTCTTACAAGAACACCTGAATTTTAGGATCTCCTCCAATATTAGAACATTTAACAAAACTTAAAAGCTGAAATGAAACAAACCTAAATCTAATAATTGTTTGAGATCTTATGGTTCTCTTACAAAAACACTTTCAAATAACATCCTTCCAGTATTAGAACATTTAACAAAACTTAAAAGTTGAAATCAAACAAAAACATAAATTGAGTTATACCTAAAATAAGAAAATAAGCATGCAAGTGAGGCCATGGGGGCCCTCCATAAATCCACAAGCACACCACTTCAAAGGAGACTCGGATGTAGAAGCAAAATCGAAGTATGATTCTTTATTTCAAAATATCCATTACAAACCAACTCTAAGGTTATAACTCTCTCTAATTCTAAGATTACAAGCTTCAAGATTCTAAGATTACAAAACTTCAGGATTACAAATGGAGGAGATTGTACTCCTATTTATACAATGGGATAAGTAATAAACTCATAATGATCATCCACTAATCTCTCTTTAGTTCCATACATCTCTCAACCATCTAGACACATAACCCTCTTTTGTCCTTGACCTTCTCCATGAGATCATGATCTCTTATCTTATCAAATTCGAATTTGATCATTCAAGGCCACATAAAGGTGTCTAGGAAGCTTCTTTTGTACCTACACATGTCAACAAACTCATTCTAATTGTTAGGTATAAGTATAAGTATATTATTTTATAAAGTTTAACCACAAATCCACTTAAAAATGTTAAGAATTGATAAACTTTGGAAAAACATAGTTATAACCCAATGATGAGGTAAATGTAATGATGTGGAGGTAATATGAAGGTGAAATGAAAGTAATTGTGAAGGTTTTAGTGAATTAATGGAGTGAGAATAGGGACTATTTTGAAACCCTACAGTTGCCAACAGGGTAATACTGTTCCTTTACTGCATCCACAAAAAAATCCCAATTGGGCTCGACCCCATATATTCCAGACTCCTCTATGGAAATTTTCTCCCAGTAAGTTTCCCACCAATGTTTGACATTAGGGAGAGCCTTAAGGAGTTCGTAGGTGATCTTTTCCCCGTCAGAGAAATTATGAACATAGAAATAACCTTCTAGAAGATTTAACCATTTTTCTAAGGCATCTGCATCTATCTGTCCTTGAAATATGAGAATATCAAAATTAACTTGTGCCTTGAAAGGCAAGGTACTTACAAAGTGGTCACTTGATGAAGACAGGAGTGTTGATATTGGTAGGTGTTGAACGATGTGGGAAAAGTTCTCCATCATTTCGTCCCTCTGTCGCGTGAGACCTTTCTCAAGAAAAAGATTAATAGAATCCTCTGCTCTGTCATTTTTCTTTTCTTTCACCATGGAGGTTTTCTTGGACGTGAGAGAGAGATTGTCTTCAAGAGAGACAAGCTCAAGACCCAAATTTCTATACTCGGACCTCATCGGGGACATGCACTGAAAAACGATCAAGAGCGCCATGCTTTGATACCACTGATCCAGATTATTTTCTACATGAAATGAGAGTGGAGATATAATAAAGAAATGTACAGAGACATTTTAGATATCCAATAGTATAACATAAATGTATCAGAGATGCAACCATAAAGACAGATATACAGTAATACACAATTTTCTATTAATGAGAGAAAATGTACAAAGTGTGTAAAATACAGAATGAAAGACTTGCTTGAATGGTGGCAACTTATCTCTGAGAAGAGATGTGATGGCTACTCACATCTGTGAGAAGATGATATTATAATGAGGCTCCAAAGACATTTTTTATCATAAATAAAATCCAAAACCCTAACCTCGGAAGATGAAAAACCAACAATTTTGTGGACCTCGTTTTGGATAGTTTGGTGTATCAACTTCCCAGGGGCGTAACTTTGGCATACGATCTCCATTTGGGGCGCATGATAGCTCGTTGAAAAGGTATTGTTGAGGATATTCATTTTGGGGGCTCAATCAAAGCCTTTTTATTTCATTGAGAAGTTCGATCCTGAAAAACCTTCATTTAGGCCCTCACAATGGCCCCAGAAGTTAAAAACTACTAAAAATAGTAAATTACAAAAATTGCAAGAAAATTGTTTTGAGCCAATTGGAAAAGGTGGGTGGCCATCGATATACACCTAGATCAGTCCTCCCTAACTAGGAAACAATGGTCTCCATTGCGTTGAGTGATCAGGGGAGAGGGAAAAGAGTTTTTTGAATCTACATCTTGATGATGTGCTTTCCTTGTTGGAGAAGTTGTGTTGCTTAGATTTTTGAAGGTTGTCATGAACCTGTGGCTGGAAGGGTTGGAATTTTTTAACTAGTCTAGCTACATGAGATGTTTGTGTGCATAATAAATATTTGCGCTTTGTTTCAATCTTGTCGACCTTCTTCTTTTGGATAGAAGGCGCTTGGGCCAAGGCTGTAGTGGTTGCAATATCCTTCTATTCACCTTTTGAACAGATATTGAAGAAGTTAAATTTTGTAGTATGAGATACTACCTTGCGACACTGTTGAGGTGGGACAGTAGTCGAAACCACCTCTGGTATCCTGTAGAGATGACCCCTGAGAGTAACAATGACAATATTGGTTCGAGACTCATAGATAGCATGATGCTTCCACATATATGGTTGGCCCAAGAAAACATCACAGACATCCACCGGGGCAACATCACATAATACCTCATCCTTGAAGGGTTGGTATGAAAATTGACACTTCTGGCTGACATGGAGATCTCGTCCCTGGAAAAGCCACCCAATGTTGTATGGTTGTGGGTGTGGTGTTGTCGATAATCCCAACTGTTTGACGACCTATTCTGAGATGATGTTCTTGTGGCTTCCGCTATCAACAATAAAATGTAGTGGGGTTCCCTTCAACCACATCTGTGAATGAAAAAGGCGCTCCCCCTCTTCAGGATCTGTTGGTTCTTCTGGTTGAATTGTTGCGGTCGCAACAATAGTAGTGGGGTCTGCGTCGATGATCTGTCTTTTATCAATATTTTATGAATCAGGGTTCAACTCCTTGTCTTTGATTTCGTCCATCAATGACTGTTTTGAGTGACATTCATCGGTGTTGTGCTAGGGGATTTTATGGAAATCAAACCATTTTCCGGTGTCCTTCTTCGTCTTCTCGTGACCCTTATTTTCCTATGTCTTGGACTGGTTTTTGGGAGACTGCTTTTTAGGGACGTCTTTATCATACCTTGGTTGTTGTGGATTTGTAGACTCAAACTCCCGTTTGTTCTGGTCCTTAAATTTATGCTCGATTTTAACAACATATCCATATGCAACACCGAGTGATGAGATGTCTAGAAAATCCATTTCAATTTGGATGTATCTGTGTAGATCCCCACAGTATTTCAGAACCAAATGTCGTTCAGAGTATTTGATACCTAGCTTGGTATAGAAGGTATGGAAGGTATTGGTGAACTCCATAACTGCTTGGTCCCTCTCTTGTCGCAGTGTGGTCCATCTCATATAATGGTCCTCATAGTTGCCAACAATGTAATACTGTTCCTTTACCGCATCCACAAAAAAACCCCAAGTGGGCACGAACTCATATATTCTAGACTCCTCTATGGATATTTTCTCCCAGTAAGTTTCCCACCAATGTTTGACATGGGGGAGATCCTTAAGGAGTGCAAAGGTGATCTTTTCCTTATCGGAGAAATTATGAACAGAGAAATAACCTTCTAGCAGATTTAACCATTTTTATAAGGCATCCGCATCTATCTCTCTTTCAAATATGGGAATATCAAAATTAAATTGTACCTTGAAAGGAAAGGTACTTCCAAAGTGGTCACTTGATGAAGACATGCCTATTTTTATTCGCAGGCATTGAAGGATGTGGGAAAAATTATCCAACATTTTGTTCCTCTGTCGCGTGAGAGCTTGCTCAAGCAACAGATTAGTAGAATCGTCTGCTCTATCATTTTTCTTTTCTTCCACTATGGAGGTTTTCTTGGATGTGCGGGAGCTATTGTATTCAAGATATACAATCTCGAGACCCAAATTTCTATACTCGGACCTCATCGGGGACATGCACTGAAAAGCGGTCAAGAGCAGCCTACTCTAATACCACTCATCCAGATTATTTTGGGCACAAAATGAGAGCGGAGATATAAGAAATAAATGTACAGATATATTTCAGATATCCAATAATGTAACATAAATGTATCAGAGATGCAACCATAAACATAGATATACAATAATACACAATTTTCTATTAATGAGCGAAAATTTACAAAGACTGTAAAATATAGAGTGAAAGACTCACTAGAATGGTGGCAACTTATCTTTGAGAAGTGATGTGACAGCTACTCACATCCGTGAGAAGATGATATTACAATGAGACTCCAAAGGAATTTTTTTATCATAAATAAAATACAAAACCCTAACCCTGGAAGATGAAAATCCAATAGTTTTATGAATGCCGTTTTGGGTAGTTTGGTGTATCAACTTCCCGAGGGCGTAACTTTGGCATACGATCTCTGTTTGGGGCACAGGATAACTCGTTGGAAAGGTATCTTCGATGAGATTCATTTTGGGGGCTCAATAATTTCCTTCAACCATCACTGAGAATATCGATCCTAAAAAGCCTTCATTTAAGCCCTTAAAATGGCCTTGAAAGTTAAAAACTTCTAAAAATAGTAAATTACCAAAATTGACAGAAAACTGTTTTGAGCCAATTGGAAAAGGTGGGTGGCCACCAATATCCACCTGGATCAATCCTCCCTCCTTAGGAAAAAATGGTATCCATTGCATTGAGTTCCTGGGGGAGAGGGAAAAGAGTTTGTTGAATCTACATCTTGATGAGTTGCTTGCCTTGTTGGAGATCTTGTGTTGCTTAGATTTTTGAAGGTTATTACGAGCCTGTGGATGGAAGGGTTGGAAATTTTTAACTAGTCTAGCTACATGATATGTATGTGTGTAGAAGGAATCTTTGCACTTTTCTGCAGTCTTGTCGATCTGCTTCTTTTGGACAGAAGACACTTGGGCCAAGGTTGTAGTGGTTGCAATATCCTTATGTTCACCTTTTGAACAAATTGTGAAGAAGCTAACTTTTGTAGTATGAGATACTACCTTGCTAAACTGTTTAGGTGGGACAGTAGTCTGAACCACCTCTGGTACCTGTATAGATGACCCCATAGAGTGACAATGACACTACGGGGTCAAGACTCATAGATATCATGGTGCTTCCATATATATGGCTATCCCAAGAGAACATCACAAACATCCAGCAGGGAAACATCACATAATACCTCAGCCTTGAAGGTCTGGATGTAGTATGACAATCGAAACTACTGGATGACATTGATATCTCATCCTTGGTGAAGCCACTCGATGTTGTATGGATGTGGGTGTGGTGTTGTCGACAATCCCAATTGTATGACGACCTCTGCTAAGATGAGGTTCTTCTGGCTTCCGCTATCAAGAATAAAATGCAAGGGGGTCCCCTTCACCCACATCTGTGAATGAAAAAGGCATTCCTCCTCTTCAAGATCTATTGGTTATTTTGGTTTAATTGTTGCAGTCGCGACAATAGTAGTGGGGTCTGCATTGATGATCTGTCTTCTGTCAGTATTTTCTGAATCAGATTTTGAATAAGGGTTCGACTCCTTGTATTTGATTTTGAACAGCAATGACTATTTTGAGCGACATTCATCGGTGTTGTGCCAGGGGATTTTGTGGAAATCGCACCATTTTCCGGTGTCCTTCTTCGTCTTCCCGTGACCCTTCTTTTCCTGTGTCTTGGAATAGTTTTTAGGAGACTGTTTGTTAGGGATGTCTTTATCATACTTTGGTTGTTGTATATTTGCAGACCCGAACTCTCGTTTGTTCCGGTGCTTAAATTTCTGCACAATTTTAACAACATATCGATAAGCAACACCAAGTGATGAGATGTCCAGAAAATCCATTTCAGTTTGGATGTATTTGTGTAGAGCCCCATGATATTTCAGAACCAAATTTCATTTGAAGTCTTTGATACCTAGCTTGGTATGCAAGGTATGGAAGGTATTGGTGAAATCCGGAACTGCTTGGCCCCTCTCTTGCCAAAGTGTGGTCCATCTCATATACTGGTCCTCATAGTTTCCAACAAGGTAATATTGTTCCTTTATCGCATCCAAAAAAAAATCCTAGGTGGGCTCAGGCTCATATATTCCAGACTCCTTCGTGTAAATTTTATCCCAATAAGTTTCCCACCAATGTTTTACATGGGGGAGAGCCTTAAGGAGTGTGAAGGTGATCGTTTCTTTGTTGGAGAAATTATGAACAAAGAAATAATCTTCTAACATATTTAACCATTTTTCTAAGGTGTCTGCATCTATCTGTCCTTCAAATATGGGAATATAAAAATTAACTTGTACCTTGAAATTTTAGGTACTTCCAAATTGGTCGCTTGATGAAGACGCACCTATTTTTATTTGTAGGCGTTGAAGGATGTGGGAAAAATTCTCCATCATTTAATCCCTCTGTCGCGTGAGAGCTTGCTTAAGAAACATATTAATAGAATCGTCTACTCTCTCATTTTTCTTTTATTTCGCCATGGAGGGTTTCTTGGACATGCGAGAGCGATTAAATTCAAGAGAGACAAGCTCAAGATCCAACTTGCTATACTCAAATATCATCGGGGACATGCACTGAAAAACAATCAAGAGCAGCCTGCTCTGATATCACTGATCCAGATTATTTTGGGCATGAAATGAGAGAGGAGATATAATAAAGAAATGTAGAGAGAGATTTTGGATATCCAATAATATAACAATAATGTATCAGATATGAAACCATAAACACAGATATACAATAATACACAATTTTCTATTAATGAGCGAAAATGTACAAAGACTGTAAAATACAGAGTAAAAGACTCGCTAGAATGGTGGCATCTTATCTCTGAGAAGAGATATGACGATTATTCGCATCCGTGAGAAGATGATCTTACAATGAGGCTCCAAAGGAATTTTTTATCATAAATAAAATCCAAAACCCTAATCCTGAAAGATGAAAATCCAACAAGTTTGTGGATCTCGTTTTGGGTAGTTTGGTGTATCAATTTCCTGGGGGCGTAACTTTGACATACGATCTTCGTTTGGGGCACACGATAGATCGTTTGGAAGGTATTTTCGAGGAGATTCATTTTGGGGGGAGAAATCAAATCCTTTGTCTATCATCAAGATGCTCAATCCTGAAAAACCTTGATTTAGGCCCTCGAAATGGCCCCAGAAGTTAAAAACTACTAAAAATAGTAAATTACCAAAATTGTCAGAAAACTATTTTGAGCCATTTAGAAAATGTGGGTGGCCACCGATATCCACTTGGATCAATCCAGGAGGAAAGAAAGTAGTCCTTCCCATCGCTTGTTTTACATTCATAGTCTCCAACCCCAAGAAATAAAGTTCTATCTCTGGGTGGGTTTCAAGCATGCTTTATTTTCTCTGGTTCGGGTCAACCTTATTTGTGAGGGGGCACTTCAATCAATGAACTAGCTAGTCGACCTCATTTTAGGAGATGGAATCCAATAACACCTAACTTCATTTAACTCTTTCGGTTGAACACTTCCTACCTGGTAATACCCAACTACTTGCCTCTCACCCAAACTGTCTTTCTTGATCCCTATAACTTTCTATCCTCCCACCAGGGTACCCAAACTCAATCTAATTCTCATGTTATTGGATTGATTCTCAGGGGGGGAAGGAAATAAAATGAAATATCAGGTAGGATTTTGGATCAACCGGTTGTATTATAGTTGAGCAAGGGTATCTAAGACTTTCTATAGATATTGGCACTCGAAAACTACTCCTCATTGGACTATAAATCCTTGGGGGTGGTTCAGTTCCAATTTTATGGTTCCACTCACTAATAAATCACTTACTCATTCACTAACAATTATGATGTCTCAACTCACTCAATTCGTTTACCACAAGTTACACTAAAAAGTCTTCTATCTCTTATCAAGAATTCGGGTAAGCTTCTCTTGCCTATATATATATATATATATATTATTTAGACTGTGGATTTCCATACATAGATCCTTGCATTGACTGATGCTATTCCTATAATTGAAAGCCCAAATATCCCATGTTGAACAACCCATGAAAATTCCATGGGTGCAACGTTAAATAAGATCATTACGTATTTGATCTCTGTAACTATTTGGATGAGAAATATGTGGTGATATTAGCTCATATACCTCGGTGTTATACGCTTTCCCAATGCCTTAATGTCTATAATTCGATTGGATTACAAATGTCTAGGTCAGGTCATCAAGTAAGATAAATTATGTTCTATTCCTATTGGATTGGCTTATACTGTACTTTATCATCTCATCACTATATACAATGCAGACATAAAGAGTACAAATACAAACACCTTGCCTTGGATTATTGATTTCTTTGATCACCCAGAGAGTGAAGGGTTGGTGAGCGCCTATGGAAGTGACTTATCCATGAAATGAGTTACTATCGAAAGTGGGATGACTATCCTAGGTACTCTGATTAGGTGGATTCCTTGATAGACAGATTCTAACATCATGCATTCTTTGAAAGACAAATTTAACATGCCTTAGAGGTAATTTTTGATAAGCAAAAGCACTCAGAAAACAAATAGCTAAAACACATATCTAAGCAACCAGGGAGCCTAGGGACCCTTCATACTCTGCCACGCTTCCTACAGATTAACACAAACTAGGTAGGATCTATTCCACATACTAGGATATCTTCTAGACAAGTGGTTCAGGGATTCCTATCCTCATTATGATATTGGGGGCTCCTTATTCTCATGTAGAAGAGGGATTAAAATCAAGACTAAATCCTAAACTCTATATCAGGAATTCTTAAGATATCAGGAATAAATAAGAAGAGAAAGATTTTGAAATATTCTATTGGAGAGGAAGCTATATAGTTGACTCTTGTAAGAGAGAATAAGTAGGAAATCAATTATAGCCCTATATATAGTATATCATCAGATTCTAAGATAATGACAAGTTGTGTATAACTCTATTAGGTAGTGTTTACGAACTATACCTATTCCTAGAGGCATTCTTATGGAACAATAGATATTGATATCACGATCAAGGAATTGTCATCGAACAATATCTTATCATCAAGGTATACCCGCTCTGATGGTGTAAAAGTCGAAGAGTAGGATAAAACCCACCTGAAGGCATGCCCACACATCCAGACCTGAAGCCCATTTAGGCCTTGAACTACTCCTTTTATAAATAAATGCTACCTTTACCTGCATACCGATCCATTACAGATTGAATAAAGGGAATAAAACATGAACATAAGACTCTTCTACCTCTTCCTACATATTATCACATACTAGGATCTCTAATCAACCCAACATGATATATTCTCAACAAGGCATCCTCCTCTTTTCTCCATGAAACCCTAGGCCTTCAAGACATTGCATTGGAACATGCATGGTTGGATACCTACCTCTCCTCGCTTTCCTCTGTTCCCGTACCATAGGGGATCGACTTCGAGCCCTCCGACAAAGAGAGTTGGATTTATTCTCTTCCACACAAGGTCTTATCAGATGCAGACCTTACAAGATCATAGGTCGATGAACTTAAACGCTCCCGATATTTGGTCATAACAGGCCGGAAGGAAGGGAATAAGGCCTTAAGAGGGGATTAGAACCTTAAAACCGTAATAAGATGTACATATTGGAAAACCAAATGCCTAAAGTAAGCATGAGTTTTAGTGAAGTTTGTTCAACAATTATTATTAAGGTAGTCATGCCTCCCAATTATTAGTATTATTGAGTGAGAGAAATTTGTGACAATTTATGGAGATCCCTAGTTTCCCATGGAGAAAAAGAATGAATGTTGTGATTCCAACCGATAA
The DNA here is from genome assembly GCA_009831015.1 of Picea engelmannii. Classification (NCBI taxonomy): domain Eukaryota; kingdom Viridiplantae; phylum Streptophyta; class Pinopsida; order Pinales; family Pinaceae; genus Picea; species Picea engelmannii. The sequence goes on along the minus strand of ML785214.1, from coordinate 405,012 downwards.
CCCATTGAGTGGTGTTTAGTGCTACGAATCCCTGAATCATTGCCTTCATCCATCATTCATTCCCAACTTGGATAATCATGGGGATGAAACCCCCAATTGTATCGGAGGCTCACTTTTTCGTACCGTACCATAGGCATTGTTCAAACCTGGTGTTTTGATGCTCCTCTTTGGGCTGATAGTGAATGAATCTTCCCCTTCTGCGAAATGAGAAGGCTATCCCTAGCTGCGATTTCTTTGTGCCAGGTCTTGTCTATGCAGCATCATATTTTTCTAGTCAATCCAGCTGGAAGATGACATTGAAGAGAGTCCTAGCCCTCCTTTTCCCCTATGGATTGTGGTTCCTGCAACATATCGATGAACGAATATGTGAAGCACTAGACTAGAGTTCGGTCGAGATCAAGCTATAGAGGAATAGGTGGTTCTTGGAAAACCAATGAACCAACGAAGATCAAAGACTAGACTTGTTTTTAACCCATCAACCTTTTAGTTCTATGTTTTCTCCATGGGGAAGGCTAGATATGACAATGGTCTAGTAGAAAATCCAGTTGCATCAAACTACTCCTTCAATCTATTTTGCTTTCTCCATCTCGCTGCCAAGACTCCACTCCTTAAAACCTCAACTAAGAATTAAATGAAGCTAGTTGCACGACTACTAAGAACTGGACCTACTTAAAGCTCCAATTGTTCATTCTCCCATTGTTTCTATGTATATAAGATAGTTGAGCGAGTTTATCTTCTAGATAAATCTCATTGGTCAACAAATCTCGATTTGGGTTAGTTTCGGCCGAAGGAACTGCGAAGTTGGTCCATTCAACCTGGATGAAATAGAATGAAATAGGTAGATCGATGAATTCCAAGAGCAAACTGGACGCCCGAGAAAGTATTTTTGTGATTGAGTGGGCGATAGATCGATATAGAACATTGCTTTACTTGGTATAAAGAATCAGATTATTCTAATAGAGCATGGTTGTAATGGATTCAATCACGAACACCCGAACACCATTATTTTCATATTTTTTATCGTTGAGATCCACCAAAAGTGTACCATAGATAGTAGGGGCGAGGGAAGATATAGCAGTTGGAGTATGACCACTATGATACGAAAAAGAGTTTTGGTGGTTCCCCATCCATTTCTTCATTCCCTGAACCATCTGATTGGAGACAAAAGAGTATCGTTGGTTGTCTGCACTTAGATATAGAAATAGGGATTGATGAGAGAGACAGGGGATTGAATCTCCTCTACTTGCCCCACCTTTCTTTATAATAATTGCAGTAGAGCCAACTATCCATCATAGTTACAAGTTATTCCCCATTCATACAAGGTGGAGAAAGGATCGCCATATCTGATCAGTGGAGTTAGCTGGTGTGAGGTATTTTTGTTATGGGTTTCGCAGAGTAAAGAAGGAATTGGTTTCATTGGAAGACACCAAATTTATCTAATCAGTGAGTGCCACTCATATCTTCCATTTCCACTACTTCTATCATGATTTTCTACCGTGCTTGAAAAGGAATACAAAATGAAATAGTCGTTTGGTTGCTGCAGATTCCTCACTAGGTGAAAGCCCAGGTTCGACGGGTGTCTACCTCACGAACCTTGGCCTATGATTCCCACTTGTGTAAGGGGTGATGGGTCTTCTAGGACATTTCAAGAATTTTGCATGGGAAATCTGTTGCTCATAGTGATTTCAACATGCATGAAATATTGAGACATCCAACTACTCCCTAGTGAAAAAGTGGGTGGTATTTACAACTCCCTCTTCCTGATAGACAGAAGTAGAGTGGGCGCTACCACCATTCAATTATCGGTCGTTGCGCACGCACCAATTATTATCTCCCGAATATCTCGCCAATGGTATAAACATGATAAGAGATGGAACCATTAATGATCCAACGAGATTGATCCTGTGAGTTTTCCAACCGCCAATAGAGAGAAATTGAGCCCGATTCCCCTATTTGTTTGTTCTCCGAAGCCACAAAGCCCAGCTGGGTTCACTCAGTGCCTCATTAACAGTTTGAATTAGCCCTTTTTTGTTGCCCCACGTAAGGGGATGCTTATACTCACTGCCATTAATGTGAATCAACTTGCAACACTGCCTCATTCCTTCTTAGTCTCAGAGGGATATTCTTCGAGAAGTATTGGTTGATCAGAACTCGAGATTTGGAAAAAACGACTAAAACCCAGCTACTGGAGATGGATCTTAAAACGACATGGAAGGTTCGATCCTTACTTGAGGCTAGCTATAGGTTCTCATCTAGAACTCAATCAATTTATTCCACAACCTATGGTCCTCTACCCCACTGGGGAATCTATACTACATATTGGTTTGTCGATTGAATCTCCACTACCCAACCCACCTCAATTACTTCCCAGCTGACTCCACTAACATTATCCTGGGAAAATAGGCATGCCAAACCTATAGAGAACATCCCTCCCTAGACAATCATATCACTCGCTCACCCAACCTTATTCTATAAACCAAGCCCCCGCCCCTTTAATATATAAAATGGAATTATGATAATCTACTAAACTGTACAACACGTTTCCCAACCAATTATCAAAGGATAGAAGTGTACTCTCTAGGACCTACTTAACTAAACCTATTGACGGTCATTTTGAGCATCTCATCGGGCCAGGGTACATGGGAGACTTTAGATCTCCTCGACAGAATACAAACCATTGCTCTATCTAGAACATGGAGTACCTCTCCGAGCGAGGAAGAATCTACGAACCTTATTTATATAGAAAAGGGTTGGGTATCAAGTCTATCATTAGTAAGGGTCTTAGCCGAAGGCCCAACACGAGGATTTTGTACCTAGGGGTGTCGGAGATCAATTCTGAGGGATACAAAGAATTAATAATGACCTCCCACTCGTTTTCCAACCCCACTCGGCCACTACGGAGAAACTGGTTTGGATGGACCTCATTCATATCTTGACATGAATTTCCAACATTTCTTCTCATTCATCCATGCTCAAGCACGAGATGTGTTAGGGCAGACGAACCAAGTTGAGGTGGATCAAGCCCTTATGGAGGGGATAACTATCAATAGTTGGCTCTGCTTCAGTTGGCTCCACTTCTTCCACATTCACCTTTTCAAAAGTGTTTGAATACCCGGACCTTGAGTTCAGGGCTGGCTCTATATATGGAAGAGGACTCAACAACTCCATAATCAGTCAAAAGGCTTTCCTAGTTCCAGGTTTTCCTGGGTCATGAAAATGAATTCATTTGTACATTAAGAGACTTGGGTTAAACTATATATGCTTTCAAGGTAGGGGGATTTTCTTTTATGGTTGTTAGTTACTATGTGATTGAACGAGATCACCATTTATCTTGGGATAATTAAATATATAATAGAACCAAACAAACATCTAAGAGGGACATAAACAAGCGTTCTCGAAGGAAACAGGGCGGACCGGTTTGATCCACTTTACAGAATCTCCCCTCCGTCTGTGAACCAAGAGGAGCAATATTATTCATTGATGGGTGAGAGGCAATGGGAAACACCAATGGGAAGTCATATTATGTATGTAATAATGATTCATTGGGAAACACACTACAACTAGCCTCTATCACCAATTTGGCATTCATATTGCGTGCGAGTGATATTTCTTTGTAAGGAATTTCCCGGATCTGTCGTCGCACTAACTCACCTTCCTACCTTAGTTCTATAAATAAGGCCAAGCCAAGGAAATAAGTGTAAGTTAGGACCCTCCAAGCCAAGGAAAGAAGTGTAAGTTATGACCCTCCAAGCCAAGGAAAAAAATGTAAGTTATTTTAAGGAGAGATAGAAAGGGGAGACAAAATCGTTATAGCTTTCTTTTCTTCCCTCAAATTTTCTATCTCTTTGTCACTTTCAATTTCTTTATCTCTCTTTGTCTATCTACAATATTAAGATCGATTATGAGAGTGGGTTTATATAATAACATTGTCGAAGGATTAACCTTTCTATAAAGGCTAACTCTTCACTTAGATAAACTGAGATCATATCTATTAGATAAGTGGGGTAGGACTTGATCAAGGTTGATTAGGATTGATTGTGGCTAGCCAAAGTCCAGGCCAAGGAATGAAATATGTACTTTTTATTCATTTCTAGCGATCACTATTGGCTTATTCTCCCTTACTTAAGTAGCTTAGCGTTATTTGTCAATTATTAATTAGAAAACATTGAAATCTCATTGTAACGATCCCTTTATCACTCGTATTTATATGTTACTCGACTTAATATATGTAAGTGTACCACTTACCTTTTGGCCTGAGCGTGGTTCTTACAAAGGACACAAATGCCACACTGAATGAACATTCAAAATGACTCTCCCAACCATCCTCAGAATTAGCACGAGGGATAAAACTAGTCACTAAAGCCTTCACTTGTTGGGCAAGTACTTAAGGTAGGTCCTACTAGGATAAAAAAAAAACTACGAGAACCTGTATCTTTTGAATACTGAAAAAGAGGAAGAGGAAACTGCCCACGAAGCATATGACCATTCTTTCCTTTCTTCGTTGGCTTCCAGATTGAACACTGTTGGGATTGTTGCATAGAGACGGGCCCTGCTGGGAGCCGGGGAGAAGGGTCCCCGCTTGAACCGAAGGGGGTTAGCTAATCAGTAGATTTCCGACCAACAAGGAAAGAAGTATGCATCTAAGTAAATGAGTTGATCTGAAAACATCACTCCCTACCTGCGGGGGGATAGTGGATTAGAGCTTGAGGCGCTTACTATTTATAGCTAAAGCTATTAAGAACACATTCTATGGTGTTGTGTGCTTTTCTTATCTCCAAGATTTTTTTTTTCAAGCCGAAGTCTTTTAATTTACGAATGAATTTTATTATTACTTCCTATAACGAATGCCTAACTGAATGAACTAAGTGTCTAAAATGAACAGTGGAGTAGACAAAGTACAGAGACATACACATTAACTCATCTTTTCAGTAATCCAAAATAAAGCAAAGGAGATTGTTATTTTTGGGTCCTCTCCTTAGTATTTGATAGACTCTTTCTTCCACTGGTATGATGTAATGAAAGGTACCCCCTATTAACCATTATCTCCCCCCAATAATCTCCTATATATTTGAAATAATGAATCCAATGACAAATCCAAGAGAGTGAGTCTCTTTCACCTCATACAACTGGTCCACTTGAGTGAAGGACATGGATTAGGTATCTCCCTACAACTAAGGCCCCCCTTATAATTCGAAATACCATGTAGACATAAAAGGGCAGCGGGGAAGAGATCACTTGGGTGGATAAAATTCAATGAGATTCTAGATCAGAGCAATGGTAGCAAGTAGTTGGTGGAAAAAGGCAATCAATGGAGAGAAAGGGGGAGAATGGTTAGTTGCAACCAATATTGAGTGAAATAAGAACCTACTTCATCATGTTATTTGGTTGGGTAAGAGTAATAGGAATGGTAACATCTATCCATGGCTCTACACGTCATCATTTTTAGGAAGCATGCCTTTGGCCTCCGCTCTTGTGATCCTGGTAGGCAAGAGCTAGAAGTGAGGAAAGAAATGAACTCCTTTTCTTTAAAAGGACTATGGATCCGACGAACAGGGGAAATATATCTCTGGATGGGACTATTCTTGGGTAGAGCTAGAGTTTCTTTGTTTTAGAAAGTTGAAGTAATCGAAATTGGCGCATCATCCATAATCATTGGTTTCTCAGATGGGGCTCAAATGTGGTCGTGTGTCTCGGAGCAGTCGGTATACCCTACCTATTGGAACCATGGAACCAAGGGGTATAATTCAGAGATCCACAACCAGACCAAGCATATCCGCTTCGATTACATTAAATCATGACCCCGCGAGACTATAAGAAAGGGGGTTTATGTCGTTGTTATTATCTCGAGTTTTACAGAATATTATTAGAGTTGGTTGAGTGGCCCTTTAGTCTGCGTTCACTGGATCATTTTGAATCTATCGTGGAAGCAATTCATTTAAAGGGGATTTATGAAGAATCGGGATGGGGAAGTGTCTTATCTACTCCTTTCTACAACATTGCGAACAATGGAATGGATGGGAACATGATACAACCAAACAAATAAAGTAGGGCTCCATCCATGATAATATACTTTAGTTATTTAGAACCACATTTCACCTGAAGGGATTCCTAACACTAGCATTTCTAATTCTATGGTTTGGTTTTGTGCTATTTTTTATCCTATAATAGCTTTAAAGACGGATGAGCTTCGCTTCATTGCTTGCTAAGACGAAAGGGAAGAATTTGGATTGGGAGCTTATATAAGAGCCCGATTTTTTTCATCCTAGTTGTTTCTTTACCCCGCTTTCTCGGGTTGGAAATATTTATATTATATAAGTGAAAGTGATTAGATCATTCATTTTTTTGGCCAGGTCTGCTCTAAGCCTTTTCCAAGTGGGATAAATATTCGAACTAAGTATGCTCCCAGAAGATAATAAGACCCATGTATGTTGGTTGGTAGGTTTTTTGTAGATGGAACAAAATGATAATTCCTATCCTATCCATTGGGTTGCATTCGTGGCCAGGTACCTTGTCGATAATCCCCCAATGGGACAGTCTAAACATTTTACGAATTAATTTTTCTTCGAAGATTTTTTCCTGGAATATTTGTTCGAAATCTAGTAAGAAATTGTTACATATGCATATTTAAGTGATTATTTATGTATAATCTAAATACCCTAGGGGTTTTTCAACATGATGAATCAATTTCTACATTCAAAAATGGATTTTAAACAATAAGAAATAATGATTTCGTACATATTTATGTCACCGAAAGCTAATGAAAAAAACCATTTCGTAGAATAGTTAGGAAACACCAATATTAAAAACCATTTACTTAAGAACATTCTTCGAGAAAACATTCCATTGAAACACATAAAAATCTTGCGTAATTCCTCTCTGAGTTTTTTTTTGATCTATAGGCTAATATTTAGCACTCAATTTACAAACCATGGTAATGAACACACATTTTGAAACTCAATGTGACAAATGTAGAAAAATGAGAATTGGAAGCTTTTATAAAAGTGACATGTATGCACTTGGAGGTCATAGGAAAATTGAAAGAATATTTTTTTAAAGATGAATGGCATATGAAAAGTATATGAATGGCATGGACTATTTTAAAAAACACATTTAAGAAGGAACACCATATCCCAATTCTATTTCATAATATAATAGCAAAAATACATTAGGACAATAAGAAGTACATTTTAACTTCCCAAAAGTGATTCAATTACTTAAAATATTTTGTTGGTATGGATGAGGATTTCATTATATCTCGAAAGAATGTGCCACCCTATAAGCTATTTACTTTATATTTTCATACTATTTAAAATTAAAAGGCATTGTATATTAACTATGATATAGGAAAAACAAATTATTGCGTTTATGAACAACTTTAAGAGGCAAGTTGCAACTTATCATAAAAAATTAATCGAGCTTCGAATGGATGAATTGTTGGTTGTGTTGGATTCCTAACATCGGACTAAAGCTAACAGCACACTTCCCCTATGATTCTAATGCCTAAAAACTGCTTTATTGGATGATTTATGGAACTAAGGTTTTTCTTAGTAAGGGACAATGCAAATTTTGCACTAAGGGGTCAATTTTGAAAAACACTGCCTCATGAGATTGTGGGTAGCATGGTTATGTGGGCCTTGTCCAAACACACTTGTGGGAGCTTACAAAACTCAATCATGTTTCTCACTTTCAATTTTATGCCCCCAGACCAAATTCTCAATGTGTCCCTGAATGACTTTAGGAGGTGAGTTGCAACTCACCATAAAACTCTAATCAAACCTCGGATGGATGAATCGTCAACTTTGTTGCACTCCTGAAACCATATTACCACTAGGGGAACCGCTCTCCTATGATTATGTTCCCTAAAAAATTCTTTATTCGATGATCTCCAGAACTAGGGTTTTTCTCAGTAAGGGACAATGTAATTTTTGCACTAGGGGTCGATTTTGAAAAACATTGGCTCATGCAATTGTGGGTAGTGTGGTCATGTGACCCTTGGAAAAACACATTTGTAAGATATTACAAGCCTGTTGACACTTCAATCCATCAGTACTGAAACAACAACCTCATGAGGACATTAGTCCCCCTTCAGTTTTAGAGAGGTGGTTCTCCTCTTTGGCTAAAAGATATATCTTTGAATATCTTGGAGTAGGGAGAGTGCTAGACAAAAAACCCCAAATATTTATTTCTTGGATTTAAATGAAAATAGTTCTTCAATAACCCAATATGATCTTTATGTGCAGAAAAAATTGTTTTTACAATAATAAAATATTGAAGGAGGGCTTCAACATTAGAATTAAATTGTGATCAACATCACACACAATATTCTTAATCATATATAAATACATCCATGTATTCTTCATAAAAAATAAGAGAGAATAATTTGATCATCTCAAAGAATTTTAAAAGAGTACTGCTATCAATATCTAAAAAGAATTTAATAGGTCAACCTCAAATATCTCATACTTAAAACTCAAAGTTACAAGATACAGTCAAGATCAACCTCGAATCAATTATTTATGGAGTTTTATCCATGAAAGATGTTCTTCATTACAAAATATTTGACAAATATGTATGTGGTTTCAAATAATCCATGATCATATAAGAAAATATCTTCGAAGAATATAAGAAAAACACTCAACAACTCAGCGTTGTGCCCAACTCTAAGATTCAAGCATAAAGCTATGAGAAGTGGTGTAGAAGAATAGAAAGAATGGAGAAGATGGAGATTTAATTCTTTTGATTAGAAGATTGATTGTGTATCCATGGATGTACCTTGTTATTACTCTGATATTCTGTCCTTTCCCTCTCACAATATTGATTCTTGGAACCTTTGATGAAGCCTCTCTTGTCTTTTTAAGAATATATTTTCTAACTAGTTGAGTAGTTAGGGTTTCTCCCTTTCTTGAAATTCCCGTACAAGGTTTTTCTTGGAACATTGCCTTTAATTATTGCCTCATTAATTCCTCATTAATTAAATCAAATCATTAGTATAATTTTATTTTAAATGGGTCCCTCTCCCTTTTTAATAAAAAATTTTAATTAAAATTTTATTTTTAAAATTTGATTAATTTTCCGTCAAAAGAGGACGCCTGTAATTTAATTTTCTATAAGTAAAAGATAACTTTTTATCTATTCAAACCTCTTCTTATTTTCTCTTCATCTTCTCATATTTCTAACGATATAAAATTTTCCCAAATCCGTTGCTTGGATCTCAAGATATGAGCTCGTGAAGTTGAGTTGTCATGCAAGTCCATTAAAAATGAAGATGCCTGATATTTTAATTTCTGAGAATGTATCCACTTTATAATTTGAAACCTATACCAACATCAAAATACATCGAAATACCTTTTCAACAGTATAATGTTTGCATGATTCCGACACCCGAATCTCAAGTTATGGCCTTCACAAGATCAACACTCAGCCACCGTCGATCAAAATTGATGGGCAAATGTGAGCCCTTGGATGAATTTCGTGCTTCCCTTCATAAAATTTGAATTTTTCGTTTAAAATTATATCCCACATGCATTGAGATATTATATTCTTCATAATATATAATACTAAGTATTTTATACACTTAGCAAGAAACACGAGAAGAGAAGAAATTATGGAGCTTTGAGGATTTGGCCCTTGGAAAATTGTCCAATAAAATAATAATTTTTTGGAATCCTGTCATCATCCACCTCATGCCATGTCATAAATGAGTCACGCACATGTGTCATCATGGAATTCTCCACATCATCACCATGTTTGATATTCTCATTTGTTGGTTTTCATGCCTTGGAATAGCTTTGAAAATTGGGCTAAATATGTGAGATGCGACAAGAGGGGATGAGGGAGAGGTGGGTTGGAGGGTTTGTAGGTTCGCAGGGGTGAGGGAAGAGAGGTGAGTGAAGTTAACCATGATTTTTTTGTGAACCCACGAACCCACGGTTGGATGAGTGATCAAAATAAACTAATTATAGAAGGGTGGTTGGTCGGACGAGAGCGAGTTTGAATATAGAGCTTATTATGAACCCGCCAACCCGGGAACCCACAAACCCATGGTTATGGATGATCTAAAATATGTTAAGTGTGGAAAGGAAGTCAGTTGGAATTGCATGAATAAGGGATAAAATACTTTAGGGCTCGACACCCACGACAAATCTGATGGTCCAAAATGTAGATCACATAACTTTGGGTGCAAAGTGGAGATCACCGAATTGGGAGGATGAGGGATTGAACCCACAAACCCATGAAGTTGGAAAATGGTTAAGTGTAGTGTAGCAACAAACTCATGAGATGGGAAAGTGGATGGATATGAAGGTCTGTGAACCCATCAACCCGCGAACCTGATGAGGAGATGAAGGAAGAGTTCCAAAAATGTCTAAGTGTAGAGACTAGTGGAGCATATGGAGAAGAGTGTTGAAAAGAGAAAAATGGTTAAGTATGGAGATGGAAAGTGAGGGATATAAGTGATGAGAGTACTTCACAATTAGAAAATGGAGAGGATAATATGATAATTACAAAAATTATACATAATCTCTCCTTCAGAACTTTATACCAGATCTTGAATAACTTAGGCATGCAGAAACAAATTTATGATCTGAAAAGTGCATGACGAAGCTGAGACCGAGGGATGCAGAGTGAAATTATAAAATTTTAAAAAATGTCTTCTTTTGATATCAATTATTTTATAAATCCAAGCGCATGAAAATATAAATGACCAAATTTTGGTCAATAGGACCTCAACTATGCTACCCGGTTTCGATTTTATGCACCCAAACCAAATTTTTAATGTGCCCTTAAATGGTTTTAAGAGGCGAGTTGCAACTAGACATAAAAATCTAACTTGGCCTTGGATGGTTGATATATTAATTTTATTGGAATCCTAAAACTCTATTATATCTAGGGGCACCACTCCCCCATGATTGTTTTGCTCGAAAAATTCTTTATTAGATGAACTCTAGAACTACAATTTTGTTGAGTACGAGACAATGCAATTTTTGCACTAGTGGTCGATTTTGAAAAAAAATGGTTCGGGTGATTTGGGAGGAGTGGTTACACGGGACTTGGTCAAACACACTTGTGGGAGCTTATGAAACTCATTTATGTTGCGTGATTTTGATTTTATGCTCACAAACCAAATTCCCAATGTGTCCTTGACTGACTTTAGGAGGCGAGTTACAACTCATCATAAACTATAACTAGGGGTCAAATGAATGCCATGTCAGTTGTGTTGGAACAATGACACCATATTATAGATATGGGAACCCTATACTGTGATTCCATTTCTCAAAAGATATTTATTGGATTATCTTTGAAACTACAGTAACGAACGATGAAATTTTTGCACGAGGGTTCGATTTTGAAAAAAAATCACTCAAACGATTGTAGGTAGCATGGTCACATGGGCCTTGACCAAACACACTTGTGAGAGCTTACATAACTGAATTATGTTTCTCAGTTTGTATTTTTTTCTCCCAAAACAAACTCCTAATCTGTCCATAAATGGCTTCAATATGCAAATTGCAACTTGCCATAAAAATACAACTGTGCCTCAGAAGGATGAACCATTGTTTTTGTTGGAATCCTAACACTAGATTGTAGCTAGGGGTACCCCTCTACTCTGATTCAATTTCCTAGAAAACACTTTCTTGGAAAATCTCTGAAACTAGGGTTTTACTCAGTAAATAATGAATGCCTAAATATCAATGAAAGCATGTAAGTTCGTCCACATATGCATAATGCAAGTATATGGAAGGGGTGGTATCATAAGGGTGTGGTTAAAAGTTATTCCTCTTATGATAAAAATAACTAGGGATTTTTTTGATCCCCCCTCTAATTAAAATTTTAATTGCTCTCAGGCCTATTGTGAGTATTTTTTTGATGTTGTTAGAGCTAGGATCAATTCATGGTGTTGATAATTGACGAATGTTGAGTTTCATGGCCACAAATCACTTGGTTTTTTCTTTGTTTTTCAATTCTTAACATCATATAAGGGTTAACCTCATTGTGGTACATGCATTATATTTGATCATGGATTGTTATTGTTTAGATTTGTCATGCCTAACATCCTTCCCTTTTCATCTAAGATAACTTAGCTCATTCCAAGCCCAAAATCCACTTCAAAACCAAATAAGATAACCATGAGGGGAAAGTGTGAGATAGATAAGGTTTAAATATTTATTTTAAATCAATTTATTTTAAAAATGAAGTGAAGAGATATCCCCAAGGTTGACATCGCTCACTTGGGTGATGGATTCCCTTGCCCCAACAAGCCATGTAGCCAAAGTATATCCTCTCTCTCACTTTAGTGAGGCCATAACATTTGCCAACCCAACAATCAAGGAAAATGATTTTAATATCACCCCATTTCACTGATGGGACCTCACAAGAGCCACTCACTCATACCAACTATGAAATTTCTTGCTTAGTTCATAAAAGAGTAGCTCAAAAACTTTAGAAACTCATGCAGATCACTCAACTTATATTGGTTGTGGAGCCTGATTATCTTCATGATTCATAGGTTTGTTTCAGCCATGTTTGGATCCCATTTCCTAATAGGAGGGTGTGGAGGGGAGTTGAAAATGAATGTATCCTCCTCTGGTAGGGGATTCGAGGGAGGGGGATGACAATTAATGGATCCCCCCTCCCCCCAGTAGTCAATCTAGACCGTTCGTTATAAGGTCACAGATCTGACGGTAAAAGTTATGTTAGATATTTTTTCTCTAGAAGGAAACCCTCTTTTTGTATCAGGTCATTGCATTACGACTATGTATGCGAGTGGATATTGTCTTCTAAGAGAATATACTATGAGATAAAGAAGAGGAAGTTACAACGGGTGTGTTGTAGGTTGTATCCCTTCATTTTTGTTGGATAATAAAAAGGAAGGACCTGACAATTTCTCTGGTGGACGTAGTCCACACTAGGTCAACCACATATATTTGTGTCTCTATTGTATTGTGTATCTTCTATGTTCTACTTCCTCATTTGTTTTACTTTATTTCTTCATGATCATGTTTTTCTAACAAATGGTATCAAAGCCGAAGGTAACTCGCAGGAAAAGAGGGTTCCTGAATCGAGTGGGAGAAATGGCGGAAGATGGAAAGTTTAAGGTCAAGAAATTTAACGAAAAAAACTGCTAGCTATGGAAGAAGCAAATGGAATATTATTTATATCAAAAGGATATATTCCTACCATTGGATGGAATAAAAAATAAGCCGACAAGTTTGACAGAGGAATGGAAGGTTCTTGAAAGAAAGGCATTGTGAACTATACGATTCGCCTGACAATGTCGGTGTCTTTCGATATTTTAAAAAAAAGACAAAAAATGATATGATAGAGGTATTGGATAAATTGTATGAAAAACCCTCGACCTAAAATAAGGTATTTCTAATGAAGCAATTATTTAATATGAATATGTCAGAAGGTGGGTTTGTTGCCGATCATTTAAATGAATTTAATATGGTTACTAATCATATAAGTTCTGTAAAAGTGGAATTTGATGATGAGGTTAGGTCTCTTCTAATATTATGCTCATTTCCAAAAAGTTGGAAAGGATTGGTCATGGATTTAAGTAACTCTATCTTTGGTTCAAACACTATGAAATTTAATGATGTTGGTGTTATCCTTAGTGAGGAAATACGACGGAAAAACATAGGTTGGACATCAGGTAATGCATTGACCATGGAGAACAGGGGAAGACAAAAGGATAGAGGAAAGGGCTTAGGGAACCATGAGAATTATAGGAAGGGAAAATCTAAATCCACACTATATGAAGAAAATACATATGAAGAAAGAATGTAGAGCTCTAAAGAAACAAAGAAATGGAAAACAAGAGAAAAATCAGGAAGCAAATGTAATAAGTGATGTGTTACAAGATGCTTTAATTATTTATTTAGATAATATTAGTGAATATTGGGTAGTAGATTTAGGGGCTTCATTTCATTCCACACCCCATAGGAAATATTTACAATATTATGTTCAAGGTGATTTTGGACAAGCTTATTTGGGTGATGATGAACCATGTCAAATTGTTGGAATGGGTAAGGTAAAAGTAAATCAAAAGAATGGAAACCGATGGTTACTAAAAAAGGTGAGACATATACCATATCTAATAAGAAATATAATTTCAATATGGAAGTTAGCAAGTAAAGGCTATATATCTATATTTACATATAAGGTGTGGAAGGTCACTAACGGATAATTGGTAATGGAAAAAGGGGAGAAGGTAGGTACATTGTATTTATGTACTGTTAATGTTGACTCTTCTATCTCTTTAGCTTCTACAAGAGCGGATACAATGTTGTGGCATAATAGGCTTGGACACATGAGTGAGAAGGGGATGTAGATACTTCACAAAATGAATTTGTTGCCAGATCTTAAACAAGTTGATTTGAATTTCTGTGAGCACTATGTTTATAGAAAACAAAAGAGAGCCATATTTCTTAGAGTTGGAAAAGAAAAGAAGAGTAAAAATTTGGAGCTTGTGCATACATATGTATGGGGACCAACTCAGGTATCATCTCTTTGTGGATCTCTTTATTATGTTACTTTTATTGATGATGCAACTAGAAAAAAATGGGTTTATTGCATTCGACACAAATCTGATGTTTTTGATATTTTTAAGAAAGGGAAATCTTTGGTTGAGAATGAGACAAGAAAGACGTTGAAGTGTCTCAGATCAAACAATGGAGGTGAATAATGAGACATGGATTTTGATGATTACTATTCATACCATGGGATAAATAGAAAGAAGACAGTTCCAAGAACACCACAAGAAAATGGTGCGTCAGAAAGGATGAGCAGGACAATCATGGAACGTGCAAGGAGTATGGGATTGCATGATGGGTTTCTCTTACAGTTCTGGGCAGACGTTGGAGATATTGTTGTTTACTTAATAAACCAAGGACCTTAAATATATTTGGATGGTGGAATTCCAAAGGAGGAATGAACAAGTAGAAATGTAAACTATTCATTTATGAAGACTTTCCATTGTGAAACATTTGTCCATATTGATAAACAAAATAGAACAAAGATTGAAGAAAAATCCAAGAAGTGTACCTTTATCAGATACGGTGTTAATGATTTTGGTTATCGCTTATGGTAATATGAAAATCACAAAATCATTAAGATTAGAAATTCCATATTCAATGAGAAGGTCATGTACAAAGATCAGTTGTAGGGAAAGAAACATGAAAAAGAAAAACTTGAATACACAGTGCTTGATGAAATCACTGAAAAAGAAATTCCAAAGGTACCTGAAAATCAAAATGTACAACAACAGGAGCAACATGTACCTCAAACTCTTGTGAGTGTTGTTAGAATATCTACCAGGTTAAGTAGACCCTCTGAACAATACTCTCCTTCATTGTTTTATTTATTGTTGATTGATTTTAGTGAACTAGAAAGTTATGAAGAGGAAATGTAGGTAGAAACTAAAAAGAAGTGGGAGAAAGGAATGAAAGAGGAAATGGATTCCTTGTTAAATAACCATACTTGGGACTTGGTTCATTTTCCTGTAGGAAAAAGAGCATTGCAGAATAAATGAGTTTACAGGTTGAAGGAAGAAGATGGAGGCAAAAAATGGTTCAAGGCTAGAATTGTTATAAAGGGGTTTGAACAAAAGAAAGGTATAGATTTGATGAAATATTTTATCTTTTTGTTAAAATCACTTCGATTGGGACTATTTTAAGTCTTGTGGCATTAGAATATTTTCATCTTGAACAGTAATATGTAAAGACAACTTTTCTCCATGGGGATTTGGATGAAAAAATTTATATGCAACGGCCACAAGGATATGAGGTCAAAGGGAAGGAGAATTTGGTATGTAGGTTGAAAAAGAGATTGTATGGCCTAAAGAAAAATCTAAGGTAGTGGTATTTGAATTTTGACATGTTTATGAAAGAACAAGGTTATAATAGATGTCATTTTGATCATTGTGTTTATTTTAAGAGGCTAGAAAATGGAAGCTATATTATCTTGCTATTGTATGTAGATGACATGCTTTTTGTAGGGTCTAATATGCAAGATATAAATGTGCTTAAGAAGAAACTATCTAATTCATTTGTGATGATGGATTTGGGTGCTGCAAAGAAAATCCTTGGTATGAGAATAATAAGAGACAAGAAAAATCACAAATTGACATTGTCTTAGGGTGAGTACATAGAGCGGGTGTTGGAGAGGTTTGGAATGAAGAATGCAAAACTAGTTAGTACACCTTTGGTGAGACATTTCAAATTAACCAAGGAAATATGTTCCAATAAACATGAGTAGATAGAATACATGTCTAGGGTCTCTTATTCATCAGCAGTTGGCAACTTGATGTATGTGATGGTGTGCACAAGACCAAATATTGCACATGCAGTGGGAGTTGTGAGTAGGTATATGAACAATCTAGGTAAAGAACATTGAGAGGAAGTAAAGTGGATTATCAGGTATTTGAGAGGTACTACTACTCATGCATTATGTTTTGGAGCTTCATACATTTTTCTACATGGATATGTTGATTAAGATATAGTAGGTGATAAATATAGCAGGACGAGCACCACAGGGTATGTTTTTACTGTAGGTGGAACAACAATAATATGGATTTTGAAACTACAAAAAAGGTTGTTGCACTTTAAGAAATGGAAGCAAAGTATGTTGCTACTGCAGAGGCTAGTAAATAAATTGTTTTGTTACAAATATTTATGGATGAATTGGGAAAGAAGAAGGAGAATAGGAGGTTGTATTGTGACAGTGAGAGTGCCATTGATCTAGATTATTTTCAGTATGAAATGAGAGTGGATATATAATAAATAAATGTAAAGAGATATCTCGGATATCCAATAACATAAAATATATATATTAGATATGAAACCATAAAAACAAAGATAAAGTAATACACAATTTCTATTAATGAGAGAGAAGTACAAAACTGTAGAAATACAGAGTGAAAGACTCGCTAGAATGGTGGAAAACTAACTCTCAGAAGAGATGTGACGCTACTCACATTCGCAAGAAAATGGTTACAATGAGACTCTAAAGGATTTTTTAACATAAAAAAATCCAAAACCCTAACACTGGAAAATGAAAATCCAATAGTTTTGTGAACCCTGTTTTGGGTAGGTTGGTCTATCAACTTCCCAGTGGTGTAACTTTGGCATATGATCTCTATTTTGGGCACATGATAGCTCGTTGGAAAGGTATTGTCGAGGAGATTATTTTTTAGGCCTCAATTATAGTCCTAGCCTGTCGTTGAGGTGTTCGATCACCAAAAAAAATTCATTTAGACTCTCAAAATGGCCCTATAAGTTTAGGAACCGAAAAAATGTTAAAAATAGTAAGTTGCCAAAAGATTGTTTTGAGCCAGTTGGAATAGGTGGGTGGCCACCGATATCCACATCGATAAATTCTCCCTCCTTAGGAAGTAATGGTGTCCATTGCATTGAGTGTCTAGGGGAGAGGGAAAAACGTTTATTGAATCTGCATCTTGATGAGTTGCTTGCCTTGCTGGAGAAGTTGTGATGCTTAGCTTGTTGAAGGTTGTCACAAAAATGTGGCTGGAAGGTTTGGTCCTTTTTAACCAATATCGCTACATGAGATGTCTGTGTGCATAAGGAATATTTACTCTTTGTTGCAATCTTGTCGAATTTATTATGTTGAATAGAAGGTGTTTGGATCGAGGTTGCAGTGGTTAAAGTGTCCTTTTGTTCACATTTTGAACACATTGTGAAGAAGCTAAATTTTGTAGTATGAGATACTACCTTGCAACACTATTTAGGTAGGACAGTAGTTGGAACTACCTCTAGCAACCTATAGAGATGAACCCCTGCAGTAACAATGACACTACGGGGTTGAGACTCATAAATAGACTGGCGCTCCCACATATATGCCTGGCCTAATAGAACATCACATATATCCAGTGGGGAAACATCATATAATACCTCATCCTTGAAGGGTTGGATGTTGTATGAGGATTGAAACTGTTGGATGACACATAGATCTCATCCCTTGCGAAGACACCCAATGTTGTATGGTTGTGGGTGTGGTGTTTTCGACAATCCAAACTGTTTGATGACCTCTACTGAGATGAGGTTCTTCTGGCTTCCACTATCAAAAATAAAGTGTACCAGACTCCCCTTCACCCACATCTGTGAATTAAAAAGGAACTCCCCCTCTTTAAGATCTACAGGTTCTTCTCGTTGAATTGATGTGGTCACAACAATAACAGTGGGGTCTACGTTGATGATCAATCTTCTACCAATATTTTTTGAATCAGGGTTTAGATCCTTGTATTTGATATTAGCCACAAATGATTGTTTTGAGTGACATTCATCCGTGTGGTGCCAGGGGATTTTGTGGAAATCACACCATTTTCTAGTGTCCTTCTTTGTCTTTTTGTTACCCTTATTTTCATGTGGATTAGAATAGTTTTATGAAGTCTAGTTGTTAGGGTCATATTTACCATACTTTAGTTGTTGCATATTTGCATACACAAACTCCCTCTTGTTCTGGTGCTTAAATTTCTGCTCTATTTTAATAACATATCGATAAGCAACACCCAATGATGAGATGTCCAAAAAATCCATTTCAATTTGGATGTATCTGTGTAGAGCCCCACGGTATTTCAGAACCAGATGTTGCTCAGAGTCTTTGATACTCAGCTTGGTGTGCAATGTTTGGAAGGTATTGGTGAACTCCGACACTGCTTGGCCCCTCTATTTTCGCAGTGTGTTCCATCTCATGTACTGTTCGTCATTGTTGCCAACAGGGTAATATTGTTCCTTCACCGCATTCACAAAACAATACCAAGTGGGATCGACCCCATATATTCCAGAGTCCTCTGTGAAACTTTGCTCCTAGTAAGTTTCCCATGAATTTTTGACACGAGGGAGAGATTTAAGGAGTGAAAAGGTGATCTTTTCCATGTCATAGAAATTATGAACAAAGAAATAACCTTCTAGAAGATTTAAACATTTTTCTAGGGCATCCACATATATATGTCCTTCAAATATGAGAATATCAAAATTAATTTGTACCCTGAAATGAGAGATGCCTCCAAAGTGGTTGCTTGATGAAGACACCCTTGTTTTTATCGACAGGTGTTGAAGGATGTGGGAAAAATTCTCCATCATTTCATCCCTCTGTCGCGTGAGAGATTTCTTAAGAAACATATTAATAGAATCGTGTGCTCTGTCATTTTTATTTTCTTCCACCATGGAGGGTTTCTTGGGCATGCGAGAGAAATTTTCCCCAAGAGAAACAAGCTCGAGACCCAACTTGTTATACTCAGACCTTGTCGGGGGAATGCACTGAAAAATGATCAAGAGCAACCTGCTCTGATACCACTGATCCAGATTATTTTCGGCATGGAATGAGAGTGGAGATATAATAAAGAAATGTACAGATATATCTTGGATATAAAATAATATAAAATAAATATATCAGATATGCAACCATAAACACAAATATATAATAATACACAATTTCTATTAATGAGCGAAATGTACAAAACTGTAGAAATATAGAGTGAAAGACTTGCTAGAATGATGGTATCTTCTCTCTGAGAAGAGATGTGGCAGCTAGTCACATTCACAAGAAGATGGTTACAATGACACTCTAAAGTTCTTTTTAACATAAATAAAATCCAAAATCCTAACCCCAGAAGATGAAAATCCAATAGTTTTGTGGACCTCATTTTGGGTAGTTTGGTGTATCAACTTCTCAGGGGTGTAACTTTGGCATACGATCTTCGTTTGGGGGGCATGATAGCTCATTGGAAAGGTATATTCAAGGATATTAATTTTTAGGGCTCAATAAAATCCTTTTTCCATAATTTAGGTGCTCTATCCCAAAAAAACTTCATTTAGTCCATCAAAATAACCCCAAAAGTTTAGGAACCAAAAAACTGCTAAAAATAGTAAGTTGCCAAAAGTATGTTTTGAGCCAGTTGGAATAGGTGGGTGGCCACCGATACCCACCTAGATAAACCCTCCCCATTTAGGAATCAATGGTATCCATTGCGTTGAGTGCCAGGGGGAGAGGAAAAAAGGTTTACTGAATCTGCATCTTGATGAGCTGCTTTCCTTGCTGGAGAAGTTGTGTTGCTTAGCTTGTTGAAGGTCGTCACGAACCTGTGGCTGGATGGGTTGGACATTTTTAACAAGTATGGCTACATGAGATGCTTGTGTGCATAAGTAATATTTATTCTTTGTTGCAATTTTTTCGATCTACCTCTCTTGGATAGAAGGTGTTTGGACCAAGGCTGTAGTGGTTGTAGTGTCCTTCTATTCACCTTTTGAAAAAATTATGAAGAAGCTAAATTTTCTAATATGAGATACTACCTTGTGGAACCGTTTTGGTGGGATAGTAGTTTTAAATACCTATGGTATCCTGTAGATATGACCCCCTAGAGTAACAATGATACTATGGGGTCAAGACTCAAAAATAGACAAGCTCTCCCACATATATGGCTAGACAAATAGAACATCACAAACATCTAGTGAGGAAACATCATATAATACCGCATCCTTGAAGAGTTGGATGTCATATGATGATTGACACTACTGGCTGACACAAAGATCTCATCCCTGGCGAAGCCACCCAATGTTGTATGGTTTTGGGTGTGGTGTTGTCAACAATCCCAATTGTTTGATGACCTCTATTAAGATGAGGCTCTTCTGGCTTCCGCTATCAACAAGAAAATGAAGTGAAGTCTCCTTCACCCACATCTGTGAATGAAAAATGTGTTTTCCCTCTTCAACATATCTTGGTTCTTCTGATTTAATCGCTACAATCGCAAAAATGAGAGTGGGGTCTGTTTCAATGACTTGTCTTCTACCAATATTTTATGAATTAGGGTTCAACTCCTTGTCTTTGATCCCGGAAACCAATGACTATTTTAAGCGAAGTTCATCGATGTTGTTCCATGGGATTTTGTGGAAATCACACCATTTTCCAGTGTCCTTTTTTGTCTTTCCCTTACCCTTATTTTCCTATGGCTTGGAATGGTTTTCTAAAGGTTGGTTGTTAGAGTCGTATTTACCATACTTTGGTTATTGTAGGTTTTCATAATCAAACTACTACTTGTTCTGGTGCCTAAATTTATGCTCGATTTTAACAACATATTGATAAGCAACACCCAATGATGAGAGGTCCAGAAAATCAATTTCAGTTTGGATGAATCTGTGTACAGCCCCACGGTATTTCAGAACCATATGTCACTCAAGTTCATTGATACCTAGATTGGTGTGCAAGGCATGGAATGTATTGGTGAAATCTGACACTGCTTGGCCCCTCTCCTGCCACAGTGTCGTCCATCTCATGAACTGGTCAGAATAGTTTCCAACAGGGTAATATTGTTCCTTGACCGCATCCACACAAAAAATATCAAGTGGGCTTGACCCCATATATTCCATACTCCTATGTGGAAATTTTCTCCCAGTATGTTTCCACCAATATTTGACATGGGGGAGGGCCTTAAGGAGTGAAAGTTGATATTTTCCCTATCGGAGAAATTATGAACAGAGAAATAACCTTCTAGCATATTTAACCATTTTTTCTAGGGTATCTGCATTTAGCTGTCCTTCAAATACAAGAATATCAAAATAAACTTGTACATTGAAAGGCGAGGTGCCTCCAAAGTGGTCATTTGATGAAGACGCACATTTTGTTATCAACATGCATTGAAGGATGTGGGAAAAATTCTCCATCATTTCCTCCCTTTTCCATGTGAGAGATTGCCCAAGAAACAAATTAATAGAATTGTCTTCTCTATCGTTTTCCTTTTCTTCCACCATGGACGGTTCCTTGGGAGTGTGAGAGCTATTTTCCTCAAGAGAGACAATATTGAGACCCAAATTTCTATACTAAGACCTCGTCAGGGACATGCACTGAAAAAATGATCAAGAGAAGTCTTCTCTGATACCACTGATCCAGATTATTTTAAGCACGAAATGAGAGTGAAGATATAATAAATAAATCTACAGAGATATCTCATATATCCCATAATATAACACAAATATATCAGATATGCAACCATAAAGACAAATATATAGTAATACACAATTTAGATTAATGAGTGAAATGTACAACATTGTAGAAATACAAAGTGAAAGATTTACTAGAATGGTGGAAACTTATCTCTGAGAAGAGATGTGAAGGCTACTCACATTCAAAAGAATATGGTTACAATGAGGTTCTAAAGAAATTTTTAACATAAATAAAATCCAAAACCCTAACCCCGAAATATGAAAATCCAACAGTTTTGTGGACCTCGTTTTGGGTAGTTTGGTGTATCAACTTCTCGGGGACGTAACTTTGGTATACGATCTCTGTTTGGGGTGCACGATAGCTCGTTGGAAAGGAATCACAAAGGAGATTCATTTTTAGGTCTCAATTAGAATTATCTTATATCATTGAGATGCTCGATCCTGAAAAAACTTCATTGAGGCCCTCAAAATGGCCTCGAAAATTTAGGAACTTAAAAACTGCTAAAAATAGTAAGTTGTCAGAAGACTATTTTGAGCTAGTTCAAATAGGTGGGTGGCCACCGATATACACATCGATCAATTCTCCCTCCTTAGGGAGAAATGGTATACATTTTTTTGAGTGCTTGAGGGAGAGGGAAAAGCGTTTATTGAATCTGCATCTTAATGAGCAGATTTCCTTATTGAAGAAGTTGTGCTACTTAGCTTCTTGAAGGTTGTCCCGAACATGTGGCTGGAATGTTTGGATACTTTTAACCAATATGGATACATGAGATGTCTGTGTGAAGAAGGAATATTTATGCTCTGTTGTAATCTTTTCGACCTGATTTTGTTGGATAGAAGGTGCTTGGACCAAGGCTGTAGTGATTTTAGCATCCTTTTGTTCACCTTTTGAACAAATTGTGAAGAAGATGAATTTTGTAGTATGAGATACTAACTTGCGACACTGTTTAGGTGGGACAGTAGTTGGAAATACCTACGATATCATGTAGAGATGACCCCCCAGAGTAAAAATGACACTATGAGGTTGAGACTCATAAATAACATCATGCTTCCACATATATGGTTGGCCCAACATAATATCACAGACATTCGGTGAGGCAACATCAGATAATAACTCATCCTTGAATGGATCCATTCCATATGACAATCAATACTATTGGCTGACACATTGATCTCATCCATGAATAATCCATTTGATGTTGTATGGTTGTGGGTGAGGTGTTTTCAACAATCCCAACTATTTGATGACCTTTGTTGAGATGAGGTTCTTCTTGATTTTGCTATACAAAATAAAATGCAGTGGGGTCCCCTTATCCCACATTTTTGAATGAAATTTTTTATCCCCCTCTTTAGGATCCGTTGGTTCTTCTAGTTGAATTGATGTGGTCACAATAATAGCATTGAGGTCTTCGTCGATGATATGTATTCTACCAATATTTTATGAATCGTATTCTGAATCAGGGTTTGGATCCTTGTATTTGATATTATCTACCAATGATTGTTTTGAGTAAACTTCATCAGTGTTGTGCCAGGGGATGTTTTGGAAATCACACCATTTTCGAGTGTCCTTCTTCATATTTTGGTCACCCTTCTTTTCTTGTGGCTTGGACTAGTTTTATAAAGGCTGGTTGTCGGGTTTGTATTTACCATACTTTGGTTTTTACGTATTTGTAGACCCAAACTCCCACTTGTTATGGTGCTTTAATTTCTTCTCGATTTTAATAGCATATCAATAAGAAACACCCAGTGATGAGATGTCCAGAAAATCCATTTCAGTTTGGATGTATTTGTGTAGAGCCCATGGTATTTTAGAACCAAATTTCTCTTAGACTCTTTGATACCTAGCTTGGTGTGCAATGTATTGAAGGTATTGATGAAATATGGCACTACTTGGCCCCTCTCTTGTCATAGTGTGGTCCATATCATATACTAGTCATCATAGTTGCCAACAGGTTAATATTTTTCCTTGACCACATCCACAAAAAAATCCCAAGTGGGATCGGCCCCATATATTCCATACTCCTTTGTGGAAATTTTCTCCCAGTAAGTTTTCCACCAATGTTTGACATGGGGGATATCCTTAAGGAGTTCGAAGATGATATTTTCCTTGTTGGAGAAGTTATGAACAGAGAAATAACCTTCTAGCAGATTTAACCATTTTTCTAGGGAATCCACATCTATCTATGATTGAAATATGGAAATATCAAAATTAACTTGTACCTTGAAAGGAGAGGTGCCTCCAAAGTGGTTGTTAGATGAAGACACACCTATTGTTACTGGAAAACAACAGATTAATAGAATCGTCTTCTTTGTCATTTTTATTTTCTTCTTACATGGAGGTTTTCTTGGGTGTTTGAGAGAGATTGTGCTCAAGAGAGACAAGCTCGAGACCGAACTTTCTATACTCATACCTCATTGGAGTCATGCACTAAAAAAACGATCAAGGGCAGAATTCTCAAATACCACTGATTTGGATTATTTTCGGTATGAAATGAGAGAAGAGATATAATAAATAAATGTACAAAGATATCTTAGATATCCAATAATATAACAAAAATATATCAGAGATGCAACCATAAACACAAATATAGAGAAATACACAATTTCTATTAATGAGCGAAATGTAAAAAACTGTAGAAATACAGACTGAAAGACTGGCTAGAATGGTGGCAACTTATCTATGAGAAGAGATGTGACATATACTCACATTCACAAGAATATGGTTAGAATGAGGTTCTAAAGGCCTTTTTAACATAAAGAAAATCCAAAACCCTAACCCCGAAAGATGAAAAACCAACAGTTTTGTAGACCTTGTTTTGGGTAGTTTGGTGTATCAACTTCCCGGGTGCATAATTTTGGCATACAATCTCAATTTGGGGCGTACTATAACTCATTGGAAAGGTATCGTCAAGGAGATTCATTTTGAAGGATAAATAAGAGCCTTCAAGTATCTTTGAGGTGATTGATCCCTAAAAAACTTCATTTAGGCCCTTAAAATGGCTCTGGAAGTTTAGGAACTGAAAAACTGCTAAAAATAATGAGTTTCCAAAAGAATTCTTTGATCCAGTTGGAATAGGTGGATGGACACCAATATCCAACTATATAAATCCACCCTCCTTAGGAAGAAATGGTATCCATTGTGTTGAGTACCTGGGGTAGAGGGAGAAGCGTTTACTAAATCTACATCTTGATGTGTTCCTTGCCTCGTTGGAGAAGTTGTGTTACTTAGCTTGTTAAGGTTGTCACAAATCTATGGTTGGAAGGGTTGGACATTTTTAACCAACCTAGATACATGAGATGATTATGTGCAGAAGGAATATTTACGCTTTGTTTCAATATTTTCGACCTGCTTCTATTGGACAAAAGGTTCTTGGATCGAGGCTGCAGTGGTTGTAGTGTCCTTCTATTCACCTTTTGAACAGATTGTGAAGAAGTTAAATTTTTTAGTATGAGATACTACCTTGGGGAACTGTTTAGGTGGGATAGTAGTTGGAACTACCTATGGTACTCTGTAGAGATCACCCCCAGAGTAATAATGACACTACGGGGTCGAGACTCATAAATAACATGTTGCTTCCACATATATGGTTGGCCCAACAGAACATCCCAGACATCCAATGGGGAAACATCACATAATACCTCATCGTTGAAGGGTTGGATGCCATATGGAAATCAAAACTACTAGCTGAAATGGAGATCTCGTCCCTCGTGAAGCCACCCGATGTTGTATGGCTACATGTGTGGTGTTGTCGACAATCCAAACTATTTTATTACCTCTGTTGATATGAGGTTCATCTGGATTCTACTATAAACAATAAAATGCAGCATGGTCCCCTTCACCCACATCTGTGAATGAAAAAGGCGCTCCACCTCTCCAGGATCTGCTGGTTCTTCTGGTTGAATTGTTGCAGTCACAACAATAGAAGTGGGGTCTATGTCGATGATTTGTCTTCTATCAACATTTCTGAATTGGATTCTTAATTAAGGTTTGGCTGCGTGTCTTTGATCTTGGTCACCAATTATTGTTTTGAGTGACATTCATCAGTGTTGTACCAGGTGATTATTTGGAAATCATACAATCTTCTAGTATCCTTCTTCATCTTTCCGTTACCCTTCTTTTCCTATGGCTTGGACTGTTTTTTTGAAGGTTGCTTGTTAGGTCCATATTTACCATACTTTGGTTGTTTTGGATTTGTAGAACCGAGCTCCCGCTTTTTCTGGTGCTTAAATTTCTACTTGATTTTCACAACACATCGATAAGAAACACCCAATGATGAGATGTCTAGAAAATCCATTTCAGTTTGGATGTATCTGTGTAGAGCCCCACGATATTTCAGAACCAAATGTCGCTCGGAGTCTTTGATACCCATCTTGGTGCGCAAGGTATGGAAGGTATTGGTGAACTCTGACACTAATTTCCCCATCTCTTGTTGAAGTATGTTCCACCTCATGTACTAGTCGTAATAGTTTCCAATAGGGTAATATTGTTTTTTGATCACATCCACAAAAAAATCCCAAGTGGGCGCGACCCCATATATTCTAGAATCCTCCGTGGAAATTTGCTATTAGTAAGTTTCCCACCAATGTTTGACATGGGGGAGAACCTTAAGGAGTGTGAAGGTGATCGTTTCCCTGTTGGAGAAGTTATGAACAAATAAATAACCTTCTAGCAGATTTAACCATTTTTCTAGGGCATTGGCATCTATCTGTCCTTCAAATATGTGAATTGTAACACCCCATATCTTTGCCTTTAGGGTGTTAGAACATTGGTTGTTTACCCATCTTAGTAATTCAATTCTTAACATTTTGGGGGGCTTAGTTAGATTGAGATAGATATTTGAGATATGTACGTCTTGACCTAATTATGTGTTGCATGATATGTTTTTCTCTTTTATATACTCATGATGATGATAACTCTTTGGTTTGTTTAAACATGCAAGTTAAAATGTGGAATTTAGGTACGTGGATACTAGTTCAAGTTATGATCTGAATACATAACAAATACCAAGCATGATAAAAATAAATATGCATTTCTTAAATTGAATGCCAATACAAATATGGATCCTTATATGAAACTATTATATATATGCATAGATATGAGTTATTGGTGAATTAAATTACAGGTTAATGAGTTGTGCAATAGCCAAATGATTGTAGTGTTGAGGTGACTTGGATATCGTAGACATCAAGAAGATAGTATATGTTATGTGTTGTACTTATTATTTAATTTATGATTTGAAATATTTCTATGATTTGTGGTGAGTGTGGTTTTGACAGGACGCACAACTTTCCCAAAGTGGTTGTTTGATGACATTACTCTAAGAATATTAGTTGCACAATAGGGCTTGATGTAGGGTGTTAACCCTAATTCTATAAGGAGGGGTGGAGGTATTGCCCACCATTTATCCTCTGAAACCTAGAGTCGTGGGAGAGTTGTGTGAAGTCACGCTCCCCTAGACGTGTGATGGTGACTGCTAGTTTCTTGTTGGGCAAGCTTGGTTCAGATGTATGCCACTTCCATTTATAGGTTCTATCTAGAGTTAGGACAATATAGTTGATGCTCCAACTTAGTCCAACAAAGGAAAGGATATGATGGAAGATGGAAGTAGGTTAGGAAGGAAGGATGCTTCGATGTTAGTTGAGAATATTGATTGGGTATTAGAGATGCCACTATTGTTTACTCAGTTGGTTCCTACCATGTTCAAAACCCTCTTTTGATTTCCTATTGATATTTTAAGTGTGATAATGATTTATTGATGAATTGTTTTAATTTTGTTCGTTAAGATTATTAAATGATGCATTACTTGATATTTTCTCCTACATGTCTTGGTGTGATCACATATGAACTATGCGCTAGAGGCAATGGTTGTTTATCATTAGTACATGCATGAGATATGTGTCTGCTAGCTATGCACACATACCCCACACATGTACACTAGTACAATTAATTAATATATTAATTATTAAAGTAGATTATTAACTATTTAATTGAATATTTGTTGATTATGTAAATTATATTGCATACAAAATATCTAGAAGCATTAAATACCTTATTTGACATTGATTGATGGTTGGCATGATGAATTAAATGAGCATGGTAGGTTTTCATGTACATTTTGGGGAAAATTTTCAAATTACATTTATTAGCTAGCATGAGAAGAAAGACTTTGCATTTTATTTATTGTTGTTTAATGCAAGTCATTTATATTTTAGTTTTATTTTAATCTTTTCCCAAAAATCTAGATAAGGGAGGTAGATGGATAATAATGAGGGTTGTTTAGTAGACTTGGGGAAGGATATATGGAAACTTGATAAATAGGGAGAAGAAGTGGTGAGTAAAGGGATTCAGAGTTTTGAGCATGATGAGAGGTTGTGAAATTCTTGGAAGATACAATTCTTGTGATAGTCTTCTTAGAGCATATGTGATTTATTGTTCTTAGAGTCACGGGCACAGAGGACCAAGAAAACAAAAGGTTTCTTGGATCTAGGAA
The DNA here is from genome assembly GCA_009831015.1 of Picea engelmannii. Classification (NCBI taxonomy): domain Eukaryota; kingdom Viridiplantae; phylum Streptophyta; class Pinopsida; order Pinales; family Pinaceae; genus Picea; species Picea engelmannii. The sequence goes on along the minus strand of ML785214.1, from coordinate 376,568 downwards.
GCCAGATAGGATCCTAATTGGCTGGGAGGATTTCATTGTTTCCCTCTGGGCAAGTGGGAAAATAATGCTTGGAATCACTCTCCTACTACTAGAAGAACTACATTGCAACTAATGATCTTCAACAAACCATGGAGGAGGTATTTTTCAGTGGTATTTTGTTATACTTTTATTTTAAGTTTTAAATCTTAGTGTTAACTTATTACTGAATTAATCATATTATTAAAAATTATCATTGAGAAAATGTAAGAGAGTTGTTGAAATGAAAATCAATCAAATTATGTTAAAACAAGGTTTTTATTGCATATGTATTTAATGAGAGATTAATTGTCTAGAATCCTAGATGGGTGTTACATTTGGTATCAAAGCAAAGGTTCAAACACTAGGACCAAAGGGGAATGATATTTGTGTATGCTACACTAAATTAATAGTAATGGGATTCCATATTTTCATATTTATGAGAAAGTAGATATTCCATTACCCATATAACCTTAGCATCACTTAATAAGATTTAAAGTATGTAGAGAAGGAGGTTGATTTATGTTAGTTTGTTTCCAAGATCCAAACATAATAGAAAGGGAGTATTCTATGGATCTATTTAGTTTTCATAATTATGCATGCATATGAACTTGTGAACCAATAAAACTTAAATAAAGAGGATGCTCTATGGAAACAAAACTATAATAATTTTTCATTCTTAAAGCTAAAAAAATAACCTAGTTATGGTAAAAAGATAAAGATATAATCATCAGATTTTGTGTGAAAAGAGTATTGAAGATGAACAATGAAAGGGTGAACTATATTTGTAAGGATATCCCTCTCTGCTTTCATATAATCTACATGATTTCCTGTAATAATTTTATCATTTATCTAATGTTTTCATGGCTCTAGGTCATTATCTACACCTGCTGAAGCACTGAGAGAAACAGATAGAAATCAGGAAGGAATCCAAAAACCATGTCCTTTTATTTTAATAGGGTTTGTATGAAGCCTAGAAAGACAATAACAATACCATGCAATTATTGCAGTCCATGAGATAACATCTCGTTGGTGAATTCCATAAATTATCTCACGTGATTTCTACATGCATCCACATTGTGCATACATATCTATTAGGGCAGTCAAAAAAGTGATGTTGGACTGAAACCTAATTACAAAAAAAAAATGTCATGAATTTTCATGCCATGTTCCATGATACACATTGGAAGAATACCAATGAAGGTTTTCAAATTTGTCTTCAAACCTGCTAATTGCACTTGTCGAAAAAGCTCCAAGGCTTCCACATTGTATCCATTTTGTGTGAAGCCTGCAATTATCACATTCCATGAAATAATATCCCCATGAGGCATTACTTTGAAGAGTTTCAAGGCCTCATCGACAAACCCATTCTATTCATATCCAGTAATTATTATTTCCCAAGATAACACATCTCTTTGAGGCAGTCTCTGAAGGATATTCAAGGCTTCATCAAGGTACCCTGCATGAGTATATCTTGCAACCAGATTTGTCCAAGAGACCATACTTGGTTTGGGAATTTTGTTAAACACATCGTGTGCAATATTTGTTCTCCCACATTTTTCATACATGTCTACAAGGGCATTAGCCACAAACACATCGGATTGGAATCCATTTCTGATTATTTCTTTATGGATTACGATACCATCCTCTAGAGATTCTAAGATGGTGCATGCTAGAAAAACACTGGCGAAGGTGAACTAATTGGGTAAAACGTTTATGTGCATAATTTGATGAAATAGATCTAATGCCTCTTTAGGAAAACCATTCCTTGCATACATTGTGATCATGATGGTCCATGAAAAGACATTTTGTTGAGGCATTTGGTCGAAAAATCTGCGAGCATCCACTACACTCCCACACTTGACATACATGTTGATAAGAGTATTATGTAACAACACGTCTGCAACAAACCCCCTTTGATTGATGTGGGCATGGATTAGTTTTCCCTCAGATAAGGCTCTTTTATAAAAGTATCCCTGCAATAAAGAGATGTATGTAGAAGAGTCTACGTTGTTGTCTCTAATATGAAAAATGTTGCAGAGTGTTGTAATGTAATCAACATCACTGACAGAGTTACTATTGTTGGAATTGGGTTGTATTTTAGCAGAGTTGGTTATAAAAAGTCTACACTAAATATCCCACATTGGCCCAACACACTAAATCCAATCCTGTGTACCTTACCTTCACACTGCTGCATTCATGGAGTTTCTTCTATACACATGGTATCTTGTATGCTCTCAGAAAGGGATTATTCCCTTTGGAAACACATAAGCCACACACATTTGACCTCCTATGGCATTCCCATAGAGTTGTGGAAGAGTGATTCTCACTTCCTGTGAAAACTTAGAGCAATCTTGTGGCTATGCATCCCTTATTCACTGGAGAAGGCCATACACCTTCTCTTCTGCAATGTCCCCATGAGAAGTGGTTTTAAACCCTGGAATTGTTGCAATATTAACAAGATTGTCCAAAACTCTCTTCAAATTTCTTGCATACCTACTTCCATCATTGTATCCAATATCGTTGTTGCATTGGTAACCTTTTATTTTGGAAAATCCTAAAGAAAAACTAATGGATAGCAATATACATATTAAAAGAATGAACATACTGGTAGGATCTTGTTTGTGTGAGTTACTGAATTGTAACATCATATTGTAGACATTTAAACTCCCCATGATATAGAATGTTGGTTTCTCCATAATCAATCTGCCTCCAACAACCCCACATAGAATGGCCAGGTTTCTTGAAGGTTTTCTCGGCAATATCTGTGACATTGAAGCATTGCTGGAAAATAGAGGTGGGAAATGGTGTGTCTCGTACCGCATTATGAAGATTCCTAACAAAGATTCCACCCCTTCTTTATCAGTATAATGATAGAGGTTTAAGAGCGTTATTGACAAACATGATCTTCATTGTTCCACAAACAAATATCTCGAGCATTCAACCAAACCAAAAACATTGTGCCAATCGGAGGAATAAGTGGTAATATCTCATTCAACGAAACCCTTTCTTGCATGATCACAAGCTTTATCCTTCATATTGTGAAGTAGATCCGCTACCTCATTCTGAAAACCACCTAGATTGGCCTTGACAATAAGGGATTGCAGAGCATATAAATGACATGGGAATCTAAGTCTGAAAAGAAACTAGCATTATCATAATGCAAGAAACACATATCTAACCAAAGGAGGAAGGTCATTCTTATTCTCTAGAGAGGGAAGCTCATGTGTCAATTTACCATTGCCTAGAAAAACATTAAAAACAAATTAATGGAGAATTTTTATATGGTGTGCCATTGAAATTTTATCTAGCTTAAGAGTATAGCTTATGCACCTTGAGTTATAATGGCCGAAGTGTCCTCAGACACACAATTTTATTAATAAGAAAATAAATTACATAATAAACTTTGCAAGAGTTTACACCCGAACAACTCAATACTCTTGCAAAGAGCTATATATAAGCTAAATGTCCTAACAAACTCAAGATATCGATCACTTATTAAATAAACAAGTGTACATTTACAATAAATGCTATCTTAACAATCTTAAAACAATACTCCTAATTTAGAGCCTAAGATACGACACCTCTCTAGAGTCATATCTTTTACAACAATAATGTATTTCTAAAAGTCTACATTTATTAATCAAATATTCTAGATTATTAATTTAATATTCTAAATTAATAATCATTTTATTCTAACTTTATAAACTATGATAATTGTATTTTGGATTATCTAACATTCCCCCCTATGATCCAATAATACATTACAACAGATACCAAGTTCATCCCTGAACTTAGTAAATTGTATACTGCCAAGAGGTTTCGTGAAAATGTCAGAGATCTTATCTTCTGAAGGACAATAAATTGGCTTGATGACATCCTTTGCAATAAGCGATCTGATATGATGATACTTGGTGTCCACGTGCTTTGTCTTTGAATGAAAAACTGGATTCTTGTCAAGCTTAATGGTTGACTGAATGTCGATGAATAATGATGTAGCTTCTGCTTGAGAAATGCCCAAGTCCCGTAAAATCCTGCGTAACCAAACAATTTCACATGTTGCTTCCCATACTGAGATGTATTCTGCTTCTACTGTAGAAGTAGTAACTGTAGCTTGTTTCTTACAATTCCAATACACTGCTGCTGAACCCATGTTCATTAAATAACTTGATGTTGATGCGCGATCATCAATACTCCCTACAAAATCAACATCTGAAAAACCACCAAGTACAAAATTTTTAGTCTTTTTGTAAAGAAGACCAAAATATTTTGTTCCTTGGATATATCAAAGAACTCTTTTGGCTGCATTCCAGTGGATGTCCCGTGGTTGTTGCATAAAGAAAGAAAGAATACTAACTGCATAAAATAGATCTGGGCGAGTGTTTGTCAAATAAATCAAGCTGCCAATCAACTGTCTATAAATAGTGTTGTCGACCAATTCCCCCCCTTCAAATTTTGAAAGTTTCAAGTTTTGTTCCATAAGGGTAAGAGATGGTTTACAATCCTGCATGCCAAACCGCTGAAGAATTTTTGCTGCATACTTACTCTGAGAAATGAAAATATGATGGGGACGTTGGAATACTTCAACACCAAGATAGTAGTGAAGGAGTCCCAAATCTATCATCTTAAAACTGACATGTAACTCCTTTTACACCTGGGTGATATGATCATCATTGTTTCTTGTAATAAGCAAATCATCTACAAACATAATAAGAATCACCAGATAAGAACCTTGTTGATGGATATACAACGTATCATCAGATTCACTACAATGAAAACCAACCTTCCTAAGGTATTCATCCATTTTGGTATACCAAGCTCGAGGAGCTTGCTTTAACCCATATAAAGCCTTAATTAATTTGCAAACTTTATGTTCCTGCCCTGCAATTTCAAAACCTGGAGGTTGTTTCATATATACATATTCCTGTAAGTCTCCATTTAGAAAAGCACTTTTTACATCCATTTGATGAAATTTCCAACCTTTTTGAGCGGCCAATGCAAGTGTTAAGCGGATGGTATTCCATTTAGCTGTAGGAGAAAAAGTTTCCTTATAATCAATGCCTTCCTGCTGCGCAAAACCTTTAGCCACAAGTCGGGATTTATACTTGTCAATTTCACCATGTTGGTTGTATTTAATTCTGTAAACCCATTTGCAGCCGATGGGTTTAACACTTGTAGGACAATCAACAAGTTTCCAAGTGTTGTTATCAATGACTGCTTGATATTCCTCAACCATAGCCTGTTTCCATTCTTTATGTTTGATTGCTTCTTTGTAGGTGGAAGGTTCAGTAAAATCATTTGCTACTAAGGAAAAATCCCCTTCATTGTTGTGTGATCGCCTTATTCCTGTTTTATTTTTCTCATCAGGCCGTACATGTTTCAAAAGTTGAACTGCCCATTTTGGTAGTTGATGTTCACTGGTTTGGGGATTTGAATTACCATTATTGTAAATTGGATTAATGTAATCTGATGTTCATCGATCAGTTGAAGATTTTGGAGGTGGAGAATCATTGTCAAATGAACTGTCACTGCTAGGAGATTCAGATGAACTGCTGGAAGAACCAGAGGATGTTTTCGAAGTAACTGGACTGGATGAAACATCTTCAGATGAAGGAAAATCAAGTTCATACCAATTAAGTGAATTTGGCGAACTTTGAACTTTTCCTTTTCTTTGATTTCCTTTAGCTTCTAACTTTTGAAGAAAAATTTCTATTTCGTAAGCACTTTTACTTTCAGTTTCATCAAAAATGACATCCCTACTCACAATAAATTTGCCATTGGACAAAAGTCGATACCCTTTCTTCTCATCAGAATACCCAATCATTGTGCATTTCAAACTTCTTGAGTCAAGCGTAGTTCGTTTTTCTTTCGGAACTAAGGAATAACATACTGATCCAAAAACTCTAAGATGTTTAACTCGAGGTTTGAAACCAAACCATGCTTCATAAGGTGTGATTCCATTCAAAGAAGCAGTTGGAGATCTATTCCTTAAGTATATAGCTGTATGGATAGCTTCTGCCCAATATGTAGAACTTAACCTTTTAAAACTCAACATAGATCTTGCCATTCCTAACAAAGTGCGATTCATTCGTTCTGTGACTCCATTTTGCTGAGGAGTGTGGAAATTAGTAAGATGTCTTTTGATCCCATTGTCAGAGAAATAAGTGTTGAATTCATTAGAAGTAAATTCTCTGCCATTATCTTTTCTGAGTGTACCTATCTTTTCTTTAACTTCATTTTCAAAAAGTTGTCGAAAAATCTTAAATTTGTTGAATACTTCTGACTTTTGTTTCAAGAAGTAAACCCAAGTTATTCTACTGAAATCATCAACAAAGAGTAAAAAATATTTGCAACCATTGAAAGAATTTTCGAGAGGTCCACAAACATTGCTGTGAACTAGTTGCAACCGCCAATTTGCATGCCATGAACTTGTTGAAAAACTTTCTCGACTCTGTTTTCCATAAATGCATGCTTCACATTTTGAAGTGTCCTTTTTGAAAGTGGGAATTCCCTTAACCATCCCTTGTTTTTTCAGTTGAGACAGACTATCAAAGTTGAGATGTCCATATCTCACATGCCACAATCTGATAGGGGATATACATGTACTTACTGATCCTGCAAAGTCTGAATATCTTGGAATAATTGTTCCTTTCATCCTTAACAGTTTTCCGTCTTCATATCCTGTCATCACTGTTTTCATATTTTGTTTGACTGAATTTATCTTCACCAAGCCATCTTCCATAATTACCTGATATCCTACTTGTCGAATTGTGACTAAAGACAACAAATTCTTTTTGAAAGTTGGTACATACCATACATTTGAAATTAGTCGTTCTCCAATATCAGGTAAATAAACTTTAATGACTCCTCTTCCATAAGGAGTATGTTTAGTATTATCTGCAAGAAAAACAGAATTAAGATGGCATTCTTGAAAAGTCCAAAAGAAGTCACGTCTGAAAGTCATGTGTTGAGATGCTCCTGAATCTAAAATCCAAGCATCTTCATAATCACTTTGAAAATCAGTGGAAATGTGTAATGTTGAAGATGAGGTAAACACATATTCTGAATCATCATCCTTTCGATCATTTGCAAATTATGTTGTGTTTTGATGAAACTTGGCGATTTTATCAATGGAAGTGCGACAATCTTCTACATAATGACCAACTTTGTTACACCTTCTGCAAACAATTTGAATGAAGTCTCTCCCTCTGTCGAAATTCTATCCTCTGCCCCTGCTTTGATTTTTGGACGGAGTCTGTCCTCTTCCTTGATTGTTGCCTTGAAAAGAGCCTCTGCCTTGACTATTTCCTCTTGCATGAAAATATCCTCTGCCTTGATTGTTTCCTCTACCTTGAAAATACCCTCGTCCTTGACTTTTGCTTCTGCCTGGAATATTGCCTCTGCCTTGAAAATTGGTATCTCTATGTTGGCCTCATCCATGACCTTGTACAAAATTTCCTTTTCCTCTGCTGCTATAACTGTCACTTGAAGTCTTACTTGTGCTTGCTTCTGAGAAAAAAACATCTTCGCCAACTTGTTTTTTCTTTCCAAAAGTTTTATTGTGTTGAGATAATAGTTCACTTAGTTCATCAAATGTAAGCTTGTCTAACTTGCCAGTGACTTGTAAAGTCTCCAAAAAATGTGTATAAGAAGAAGGCAATCCAGCTATTAAGATTGTAGTCATAAAGCTATCATCTACTGCTTGAAAACTCGCATTTAATATTTCCTGCTTAATGTTTTTAAGTCTGGGAATATATTCATGGACATCACCACCTTCAATCAATTTTTGTTGAAGCAACTTTAATTGAAGATCAACTTTCTTGGATTCAGGCTGAGTATCAAATAAATCTTTAAAAACTTTCAAGGCAGACCACGCATCAGTCGTATTTTCAATATGCACATACATCTCATCATTAACTGAAGATTTAATAAGTGCTAATGCTTTGGCATTTTTAGCTTCCCATTTTGCTAATGTCACTGCATCTGTCGGCTTAGTGGGATTAGTATCTTCATTACAGATATCACACCAAAGTTCATTGTAAATGAGAGTGCTTTCAATGAGTCGTTTCCATGTTTTGTAAGATTTTTTGCCTTCAAGTTTATCTGAGTCGGAGAATAAATTAATTAATTTCGACATTGTAGTTTAGTGAATGTACGCACCAAAAATAATCACGCTAAGAAATATGAAGATGAACAACACACCAAATGCATCAAACCAAAGACGATCTATCGGGGCTTGGCCTTGACCCTCGTATAGTCATTGAAACAAGGAAAAAATGACTGAGATTTGTACTTGGCTCCAGTCAAATCCAAGGAACTTTCAAAATTTTACACTTTTACAAAAATCTAGCAATTTTGCCCCCCCCTCAAAGTAAAAAGACTTTGAGTTACAAAACAAAAATCACTTGATAAGATAATAATATAATTCACTGATTGCCTTTGAAAAGAACACTTTCAGCTTTCCTGTCAAAATCTGCCACACACATCAAGATAATGGCAATTATAGTTAACAAAGAGACTCCTTCTGCTGAAGCTGGCAGTGGCCGATTTGATTGGTTGATTGTAAATGGCAGAAGTTCTAATAGTAGACAACAAATTCCATTGTTCTAGCAATGCTCAAGATGCAGATATGGATGTAACAACGCCAATAAATGGCTCTGGACAAGAGCCCTGTAGCAGAAATGAAAATACCGATGCGGTGCCTATTGAAGACCATCACAGTAATTCAAATACTCTCGAAACTATTGAAAACAATCATAGCAATTCACTCACTGTGGAATGCCACCATGATAATTCTGTAAGTACCACAGAGGAGCAATTTTTTTTTTTTAAAACAAGAAAGAATCAGTAGCTGAATATATGCATTAGTCGCCATTGCAGCTCAATGGTCTGTTGCAAAATTATCTTTATGATAGGAATTCACCTATTTGTCATTTTCACAGTGGCATAAATATGAATCAGCTACCAAAAAAAAATTATTCTTCCTCGTCTGATCTGGAAAGGGCAAAGTCCACCTTCACTAGTACGTGCCTCATGTTTTCAACCAGAAACATCGCTCTAAAATAATCCCATCGATATTTGGGTGAGACTGTTGGAATAACGTTAATCAATTCATGTCAAAGACATGCGTTTTGGAGGCAGACAGTGAGAATTCTATTGGAGTTTTCTTGTTTTTCTTTTTTTTCTGTTTTAATGGTCGATCACAAGGAGGATGAGCTGCAAATGGCATTGTGGATGAGCTTGCAGTAGATAGCTCCTGATCTGAAGTGGAGCAAGCCGAAGAAAAATGCAAATGTGAATGTGAATGCAAACGCAGGCAGTTCTTCCTCTGAGACTCCCAAATCCATCAACATGCGTTTGCAACACGAGCTTCTTGCAGTGGCTGTCGAGAAGAGGAAATTTTGAGGAAATTTGGTTACATGAATTTTTAAACACGTTTTCAACAATGGTCGAAGACAGCTATTGCACCACTTTTGAGATGGAATTGGGTGAACTGGATAGTGCGGAAAGAAAAAAAAAAATGACGCAGAGATAGCAGAGATACTATGCGACCATGGTTCGAACCTCAGGGAGTGCATACATTCCGAATGAATGCTTAGAAGGTCGTAGGCATCACAATATTGATATAAAATCTCATTCAATTCGTGCCAGTCAAATGATAAATCATAGAGGAAATGTTCTAGGAATTTTGATGTTGAATCGTGCGTCGAAATTACTCAGAAATTACACAGAAATTAATGGTAGAAATCTGAAAGTAAAAAACAATTTCTTTTCTTTTTTTTAAAAAACATTTGAACAATAACTGACCGATTTACTGACAGAGTATGCGTCGAATTTCCTTGGTTTGTAACGCTGGGATCGCTTCCTCAGATCAGCAAATCTCTTCTTCAGTTCAACAGCATCACTGGAGCTCTGATACCACAATAATGGCCGAAGTGTCCTCAGACACACAATTTTATTAATAAGAAAATAAATTACATAATAAACTTTGCAAGAGTTTACACCCGAACTACTCAATACTCTTGCAGAGAGCTATATATAAGCTAAATGTCCTAACAAACTCAAGATATGGATCACTTATTAAATAAACAAGTGTCCATTTACAATAAATGCTATCTTAACAATCTTACAACAATACTCCTAATTTAGAGCCTAAGATACGACACCTCTCTAGAGTCATATCTTTTACAACAATAATGTATTTCTAAAAGTCTACATTTATTAATCAAATATTCTAGATTATTAATTTAATATTCTAAATTAATAATCATTTTATTCTAACTTTATAAACTATGATAATTGTATTTTGGATTATCTAACAAGTTACTTCTATACTTAAGTGTGAGTGGGAAAGAGTCTTGACCCTAGAGAGAGTGTAGTGCCAAAGCAACATTTTTGGTTTGTATTTCATCAATATCCAAGTTAGTATGGTAATAATGACAACATAAGACTGTAGTGGGTGTTTATGTTTAGTTCCACTTTCTAACAAACATTCAATGAGATATGGTAAGTGTGCCTATGTTGTGAACCTAGAACTTGAGTTTTCAATAATTAGTGAAATTTAATGACAATATGTTTTTTTTTTATGTAATAATGCATGATGGGGTATATTGATTGGTTTCTATTATCCATTATGATGTTAATCCAACTCATGTATGATTGATGAGTTGACTTGATCATACCAGCAAAGTGGAGTTCATATATATTTAGTGAAGGACCCGTAACATTAGTAAGGTGTGTGATAAGTACCTTAACTGATGCTAGTTGATTAAAAGCAAGGAAGGAAGAGAGCACCATACAAAGGGGTTGATGTGTTTCAACAAGAATACTTATGGAAAAAGGTAGAGAATGATTGGGGGAAGGCTAGCACTTTCACTCATAAATTTATTTGGTAATACATATTCCAATGTAGTTTCATGGATCATTATGCATAAGTCCCTTGTAAGAGGGGTGGGTTGTATAAATGGGAGCACAGTCCTTGAAATCCATTATTCGGTCTAGTAATTACTTGTTCACTAACAAGGATTTTTTTTCTAGGAAGAAATTATGTTGAAAATAAATAAATAAATAATTCTAGATGAGGAATGATGAACATTTTCTTCCCATTGTTAAACTTCTTCATAGTATGGGGAGAATTTTAAAGTGCTAGGAATGGATAAGAAAAGAGCTAGATCCCAGAGTTGGTAATTATTTTGTAGGTATAGAGGATATAATTTTGTGGCATGTGAAATACAATGGCGAGAAGAGAAGACTTTAAGGATATGTGACTAAATATTTTGGAATGAACCCATAGTAAATTTATTCTTGATATCAAAATGTTCACTAAATCAAGTGTCAACATGGTGCCCTTTATGTATAAGTATGTTTGTAATAGTGAATTGTAGATATAAATAATGGTTTTCCTCGACTATGATGAATACAATCCTATACTCAACATTTAACTTGGATGATCTATTTTTTTATGACTTAAGAGGAAGGCGACATTCACGACAATGACCAAATAAACCATGAAGTGATGACATAACATGACAATTAATTAACAATGTCTTATTAAATGTTCCTAAGCAAAAAACAAATGTGCTAATCTCAATAGTGATGGAATATGCATTGTCAAGTTAGAATGATAATCAAAGTCAATATATATATATATATATATATATA
>ML785214.1:345917-364672 GCA_009831015.1 Picea engelmannii | reverse complement strand
GTATTTGTGTTAATTAAGTTATAAGTGGAAATAGCATACAATCGAGACATAGTAAGGTGTTTGCTAAATATTGGGACTATTATGACACAATATTTTCTATCATAGAAGACACTTAGTAGTTGTACCATGAATGTTTTTCTTCTTATTTGTGAATGATCATAACCCTAAACATGGTATAAGAAAATAATAACAACATATTATATTATAATTTGGTTGAAGATTGATAAAATTTTAGATAAACTAAATCATTATTGAGATGTTTAACTTAATCTTTTAATATAAAGAAATGAACACAAAACTCTTAAGTTTATAATTCTTTATAAAAAAAATCTTTCATAGTATATGATAGTTAATGGAAATTTTATCATTAAGTTAGAACTATAGTGAATATCATACAAGACTTGGTTGGTAAAATCATTAATCTTACCAAGAAGAAGATGGGTCCTCCCCTTATTGCTAACATAGTAGTAGCATAGCAATGAATTTATGATATTCCAATCAAGGTAATGACTAAGTAAAAATTCTTCAAGAGTTAACCCTAGGGATATGTAAACACCATTCATTATGATTACCTGTCATTTTGACCATAACTTTAGGAAGAAGTTTCTTGAAGTGTGGGTGTATGTAACGCCCCATATCTTGGCCTTTAGGGAGTTAGAACATTGATTGCTTAATCATCTTAGTAATTCAATTCTTAACATTTGTTTGGGATCAATTAGATTGGCATAGATATTTGAGATATGTACATCTTGACCCAATTATGTGTTGCATGATATTATTTTCACTATTATATACTCATGATGATGACAACCCTCTGGTTTGTTTAAACATGCAAGTTAAAATGTGGAATTTAGGTATGTGGATACTAGTTCAAGTTATGATGTGAATGCATAACAAATGTCAGGCATGATAAAAATAAACATGCATTTCTTAAATTTAGAGTCAATACAAATATGGATCCTTATATGAAATTATTATGTGTATGCATAGATATGAGTTATTGGTGAATTAACTTATAGGTTAATGAGCTATGCGATAGATAAATGACCATAGTGTTGAGGTAACTTGGATATCATAAACATCATGAATATAATATATGTTATGTGTTATACTTATTATTTAATTTATGGTTCAAAATATTGGTATGATTTTTGGTGAGTGTGGTTTTGACAGGACACACAACTTGCCCAGAGTGGTTTTTTGATGACGCGACTCTAAGAACAGTAGTTGCACAATAGGGCTTGATGTAGGGTTCTAAACCTAATTCTATAAGGAGGGGTGGAGGTATTTACCATAGTTTATCCTTTGAAACCTAGATTCGTCAGAGGGATGTGTGAAGTCATGCCCTCCTATACGTGTGATGGTGACTGCTAGTTTCCTGTTGGGGAATCTTGGTCGATATATATGACACTTCTACTTACAAGTTCTATCTAGAGTTAGGTCAATATAGTTGGAACTCCATCTTATTCCAACATAGGAAAGGATAGGATGGAAGATGGAAGTAGTTTAGGAAGGAAGGATGCTTCATTGTTAGTTGAGAATATTGATTGAGGATTAGAGATGCCACTATTGTTTACTCACTTGGTTCCTACCATGTTTAAATCCCTATTTTGATTTCCTATTGATATTTTGAGTGTGATAATGAGTTATTGATGAGTTGGTGTAGTTTTGTTTGTTAAGATTATTAAATGATGCATTACTTGATTTGGTGTCCTACATGTCTTGGTGTGATCATATAGGAACTATGCACTAGAGGAAATGATTGTTTATCATTAGTACATGCATGATATATGTGTCTTCTAGCTACGCACACATACCCTACACATGTACACTAGTACAATTAATTAATGTATTAATTATTAAAGTAGATTATTAACTATTGAATTGAATGTTTGTTGATTATGTAAATATTGCATACACAATATCTAGAAACATTAAATACCTCCTTTGACATTGATTGATCATTGGTATGATGAATTAAATGAGCATGGAGGGTTGTCATGTACATTTTCGGGAAAATTGTCAAATTGCATTTCTTAGCTTGCATGAGAAGAAAGACTTTGCATTTTATTTATTGTTGTTTAATGCAAGTAATTTATATTTTAATATTTTCCCAAAAATATAGATAAGGGAGGTTGATGGATAATAATGAGGGTGGTTGAGGAGACTTGGGGAAGGGTGTATGTAAACTTTATAAATAGGGAGAATAACTGGTGATTGAGGGGATTGGAAGGTTTGAGCATGATGAGAGCTTGGGAAATTCTTGGAAGATATAATTCTTGTGATAGTCTTCTTAGAGCATATGTGCTTTGTTGTTCTTGAAGTCATGTGAATAGAGGGCCAATAAAACAAAATATTTATTGGATCAAGGAAGCCGGCTAGGTTCCTAGTTGGATGGGAGGATTCCATTGTTTCCCTCTGGTAAAGTGGGAAAATAATTCTTGGAAACACTCTCCTACTACTAGAAGAACTACATTGCAACTGATGAGCTTCAACAAACCATGGAGGAGGTATTTTTCAATTGTATTTTGTTATAATTGTATTTTAATTATTAAATATTAGAGTTAACATATTACTGAATTCATCATATTATTAATAGTTATCATTGAGAAAATGTAAAAGAGTTGTGGAAATGAAAATCAATCAAATTATGTTAAAACGAGGTTTTTATTGCATATGTATTTAATGAGTCATTAATTGTCTAACATCCTAGATGGGTGTTACAGAAATATTAAAATTAACTTGTACCTTGAAAGGAGAGGTGCCTCCAAAGTGGTTGTTTGATGAAGACCCTCCTGTTGTTATCAGAAGGTGTTGAAGGATGTGGGAAAAATTCTCCATCATTTCGTCCCTCTATCGCATGAGAGATTGCTAAAGCAACATATTAATAGAATCGTATGCTCTGTACTTTTTCATTTCTTCCTCCATGGAGGGTTTCTTGGGAATGCGAGAGTGATTGTCCTAGAAAGAGAAAATCTTGAGACCCAACTTTCTATACTTGGACCTCATTGGGGAAATGAACTAAAAAAATGATCAAGAGGAGCCTGCAAATACCACTGATATAGATTATTTTCGGCACAAAATGAGAGGGGAGATACGATAAATAAATGTATAGAGATATCTCGCATATCCAATAATATAACAAAAATATATCAGAGATTCAACCATAAACACAAAGATACAATAATACACAAATTTTATTAATGAGAGAAATGAACAAAATTGTAGAAATACAGAGTGAATGACTCACTAGAATGGTGGCAGCTTATATTTGAGAAGATATGTGATGGATACTCACATTCACAAAAAGATGGTTACAATGAGGCTCTAAAGGCATTTTTAAAATAAATAAAATCCAAAACCCTAATTTCGAAAGATGAAAAACCAACAGTTTTGTGGACCCTGTTTTGGGTAGTTTGGTGTATCAACTTCCCGGGGGCGTAACTTTGGCATACAATCTTTTTTTTGGGTGCACGATATTTCCTTGGAAAGGTATCATCGAGGAGATTCATTTTGATTGATCAATTAGAGCCGTTATCCATCGATGAGGTGCTCGATTCCGAAAAAACTTCACTTAGGCCCTCAAAATGGTCTCCATTGCATTGAGTGGTTGGGGCAGAGGGAAAAGAATTTACTGAATCTGCATCTTGATGAGATTATTTCCTTTCTTGAGATTCTTGCATCTTGATGCATTGATTATCTTGTTCAATGTTGTCACGAACCTATGGATGGAAGGGTTGGACCTTTTTAACCAGTCTTGCTACATGATATTCCTGTGTCCAAAAGAAATTTTACGCTTTGTTGCAATCTTGTCAATTTTCTTATATTGGGTAGAAGGTGCTTGGACTGAGGCTGCAGTTGTTGTAGTGTCCTTTTGTTCACCTTTTGAACAGATTGTGAAGAAGCTAAATTTTGTAGTATGACATACTACCTTGCGACACTGTTTAGGTGGGACAGTAGTTGGAACTACCTTTGGTATCCTGTAGAGATGACCCCTAGAGTAACAATGACACTACAGAGTCGAGACTCATAAATATCATGGTGCTTGCACATATATGGCTGGACCAAAATAACATCACATACGTCTAGTGGGGAAACATCACATCATATCTCATCCTTTAAGGGTTGGATGTCGTATGACAATCGACACTACTGGTTGACACGAAGATCTCATCCCTGAAGAAGCTACCCGTTGTTGTATGGTTCCAGGTGTGGTGTTTTCAACGATCCTAACTGTTTGATGACCTATATAGATATGATGTTCTTTTGGCTTCCAATATCAACAATAAAATGAAGTGGGTTCCCCTTGAGCCACATCTATGAATGAAAAATGTGCTTCCCCTCTTTAGGATATGTTGGTTCTTCTGGTTGAATTATTGCGGTCACAACAATAGGAGTGGGGTCTGCGTCGATGATATATCTTCTACCAACATTTTCTGAATCAAATTCTAAATCATTGTTCAAATCCTTGTCTTTTATCTCAGCCACCAATGATGTTTTTGAGTGACATTCATCAGTGTTGTGCCAAGGTATTTTTTTGGAAATTGCACCACTTTCCAATGTCCTTCTTTTCCTTTTTGTTACCCTTATTTTCCTATGGCTTGGACTGTTTTTCTAAAGGATGGTTGTTAGGCTCGTCTTTACCATACTTTGGTTGTTCTAAATTTGTAGACCCAAAATCCCGCTTGTTCTAGTGATTAAATTTCTACTTGATTTTAACAACATATCGATAAGAAGCACCCAATGAGGAGATGTCCAGAAAATACATTTGAGTTTGGATGTATCTATGTAGAGCCCCACAGTATTTCAGAACCAAATGTTGCTTAGAAGCTTTGATACCCAGATTGGTGTGCAAGGTATGGAAGGTATTGGTGAACTCCAAAATTGCTTGGCCCCTCTCTTTCCATAGTGTTTTCCATCTCATGTATTGGTCATCATAGTTTCCAACAGGGTAATATTGTTCCTTGACCACATCCACAAAAAAATACCAAGTGGGATTGGCCCCATAAATTCCAGACTCCTCTATGGAACTTTTCTCCCAGTAAGTTTCCCACAAATGTTTGACATGGGAGAGAGACTTAAGGAGTGTGAAGGTGATATTTTCCCTCTCGGAGAAATTATGGATAGAGAAATAACCTTTTATCATATTTAACCATTTTTCTAGGGTATTCACATCTATCTATCCTTCAAATACGACAATATCAAAATTAACTTGTACCTTAAAAGGAGAGGTGCCTCCAAAGTGTTCATATGATCAAGACATGTCTGTTGTTATTTGTAGGAGTTGAAGGATGTGGGAAACATTCTCCATCATTTTATCCCTTTGTCGCATGATAGCTTGCTCAAGCAACAGATTAATAGAATCACATGCTTTGTCGTTTTTTATTTCTTCCTCCATGGAGGGTTTATTGAGCATTCAAGAGCGATTTTCCTAAAGAGAGATAGGCTAGAGACCCAACTTTATATACTCGTACCTCGTCATGGAAATGCACTAAAAAAAAGATCAAGAGAAGCCTCCTCTGATACCACTTATCCGGATTATTTTCGGCATTAAATGAGAGCGGAGATATAATAAAGAAATGTATATAAATATCTCTGATATCCAATAATATAACATAAATATATAAAATATGCAACCATAAACACAAATATACATTAATACACAATTTATATTAATGAGTGAGATGTACAAAATTGTAGAAATACAGAGTGAAAGACTTGCTAGAATGGTGGCAGCTTATCTCTGAGAAGATATGTGACGGCTACTCAAATTCACAAGAAGATGGTTACAATGAGGCTCTAAAGGCATTTTTAACATAAAAAAAATCCAAAACCCTAACCCTGAAAGATGAAAAACCAATACTTTTGTGGACCTCATTTTGAGTAGTTTGGTGTATCAACTTCTCGGGGACGTAACTTTGGCATACGATCTCCATTTGGGGTGCACGATATCTCATTGGAAAGGTATCATCGAGGAGATTAATTTTTAGGGCTCAATAAAATCTTGTGTCTATGAACGAGGTGCTTGATTCTGAAAAAACTTCATTTAGGCCCTCAAAATGGCCCCAGAAGTTTAGGAACCGAAAAACTGCCAAAAATAGTAAGTTGCCAGAATACGTTTTTGAGATAGTTGGAATAGGTGGGAGGCCACCGATATCCACCTGGATCAATCCTACCTCCTTAGGAAGAAATGGTATCCATTGCATTGAGTGTCTAGGGGAGAGGGAAAATCATTTTTGAATCTACATCTTGATGAGTTGCTTGCCTTGCTCGAGAAGTTGCACTGCTTAGCTTGTTGAAGGTTGTCACGAACCTATGGATGGAAGGGTTGAACCTTTTTAACCAATATGGATACATGATATTCTTGTGTGCAAAAGGAATATTTATGTTTTGTTGCAATCTTTTCGATCAACTTATGTTGGATAGAAGGTTCTTGGACCAAGGTTGCATTGGTTGTAGTGTCCTTCTGTTCATCTTTTGGACAGATTGTTAAGAACCTGATTTTGTAGAATGAAATAATACCTTGTAGCACTTTTTAGGTGGGACTATTATTGGAACTACCTTTGGTATCCTGTAGAGATGAACCCCCAAAGTAACAATGAAACTACAGGGCCGAGACTCATAAATATCATGGGGCTTCGACATATATGGTTGGACCAACATAACATCACAGAAATCCAGTGGGGAAACATCACATAATACCTCATCCTTGAAGGGTTGGATGATGTATGACAATTGACACTATTGGATGAAACAAATATCTCATCCCTAGCGAAGCAACCTGATGTTGTATGGTTGCAGGTGTGGTGTTGTCGATAATCCCAATTGTTTGATGACCTCTACTAAGTTGAGGTTCTTTTGGCTTCCACTATCAACAATAAAATGTAGCAGGGTCCCTTTAAGCCACATTTGTGAATGAAAAATGTGCTTCCCCTCTTCAAGATCTGTTGGTTCTTCTGTTTGAATTGTTGTGGTCACAACAATAGGAGTGGGGTCTACGTCGATGATCTATCTTCTACCAGTATTTTCTGAATCAGATTATGAATCAGGGTTCAGCTCTTTGTCTTTGATCTCAGACACCAATGAATGTTTTGAGAGACATTCATCAATGTTGTGCCAGGTGATTTTGTGGAAATCACACCATTTTCGAGTGTCCTTCTTCACCTTTTTGTTACCCTTCTTTTCCTATGGCTTGGACTGGTTTTCTAATGGCTGGTTGTTAGGGTCGTCTTTACCATACTTTGGTTTTTCCAAATTTGTAGACCTGAAATCCCAACTGTTTTGGTGCTTAAATTTTTTCTTGATTTTAACAACATATCGATAAGAATAACCCAATGAGGAGATGTCCAAAAAATCCATTTCATTTTGGATTTATCTGTGTAGAGCCGCATAGTATTTCAGAACTAGATGTCTCTTTGAGTCTTTGATACCCATCTTGGTGCGCAAGGTATGGAATGTATTGGTGAACTCTGACACTACTTGGCCCCTCTCTTGGTGCAATGTGTTCCATCTCATGAACTGGTCATCATAGATTCCAACAGGGTAATATTGTTCCTTGACCACATCCACAAAAAACTCCCAAGTGGGCTCGACTCCATATATTCCAGAGTCCTATGTGGAACTTTTTTCCCAATAAGTTTTCACAGTTTCTTGACATGGGAGAGAGACTTAAGGAGTGTGAAGGTGATCTTTTCCCTCTCAGAGAAATTATCAATAGATAAATAACCTTTCAATAGATTTAACCATTTTTCTAGGGTATTCACATCTATCTATCCTTCAAATACAAGAATATCAAAATTAAATTGCACCTTAAAAGGAGAGGTTCCTCCAAAGTGTTTGTTTGATCAAGACATGTCTGTTGTTATCGATAAGCATTGAAGGATGTGGGTAAAATTCTCCATCATTTCATCCCTTTGTCACGTGAGAGCTTGCTCAAGAAACAGATAAATAGAATCTCTTGCTTTGTCGTTTTTCATTTATTCTGCCATGGAGGGTTTCTTGGGCATGCGAGAGTGATTTTCCTCAAGAGAGACAAGATAGACACCCAACTTTATATACTTGGACCTCGTTAGGGACATGCACTGAAAAAACGATCAAGAGCAGCTTGTTGTGATACCACTCATCTGGATTATTTTTGGTACGAAATAAGAACAGAGATATAATAAAGAGATGTAAAAATATATCTTGGATATCCAATAATATAACATAAATATATCATATATGCAACCATAAACACAAAGATACATTAATACACAATTTATATTAATGAGCAAAATGTACAAACTTAGAATACAGAGTGAAAGACTCGCTAGAATGGTGACAACTTATCTATGAGAAGAGATATGATGAATACTCACATTCAAAAGAACATGGTTACAATGATTCTCTAGAGGCATTTTTAACATAAATAAAACCCAAAACCCTAACCCTGAAAGATGAGAAGCCAACAATTTTGTGGACACTATTTTGGGTAGTTTGGTGTATCAACTTCTCAGGGGCATAACTTTGGCATACAATCTCTATTTGGGGAGCGCGATATCTCGTTGAAAATGTATCATCAAGGAGATTCATATTGAGGGCTCAATAAAACCCCCTAAATGTCATTGAGGTGATATATACTGAAAAAACTTCATTTAGGCCCTCAAAATGGACCCGGAAGTTTAGGAACCAAAAAACTGCTAAAAATAGTAAGTTGCCAAAAGTCTTTTTTGAGATAGTTGGAATAGGTAGGTGGACACCGATGTCCACCTAGATCAATCCTTCCTCATTAGGAAGAAATGGTATCTATTGTGTTGAGTGCCTGTGAGAGAGGGAAAGGCATTTACTAAATCTGCATCTTGATGATTTGCTTGCCTTGCTGGAGAAGTTGCATTGCTTAGCTTGTTGAAGGTTGGAAGGGTTGGAACTTTTTAACCAGTCTGGATACATGAGATTCCTATGTGTAGAAGGAATATTTGTGCTTTGTTGTAATATTTTCGATCTTCTTCTGCTATATAGAAGGTGCCTGGAACGAGGATACATTGGTTACAGTTTCCTTTTGTTCCCCTTTTGAACATATTGTGAAGAAGCTAAATTTTGTAGTATGAAATACTACCTTGCGACACTGTTTAGGTGGGACAGTAGTTGGAACTACCTCTGGTATCATGTAGAGATGCCCCCCTAGAGTAACAATGACACTATGAGGTCGAGACTCATAAATATCATGGCGATTCTACATAGATGGTTGGCCCAACATAACATCAAAAACATCCAGTGGGGAAACATCACATAATACCCCATCCTTGAAGGGTTGGATGCTGTATGACAATCAACATTGTTGGCTGACACGAAGACCACGTCCTTGGAGAAGCCACTAGATGTTGTATGGTTGCAGGTGTGGTGTTGTCGATGATCCCAACTATTTGACGACCTCTACTGAGATGAGGTTCTTTTGGTTTCCACTATCAATAGTAAAATGTAGTGGGGTCCCCTTGATCCACATCTGTGAATGAAAAAGGTGCTTCCCCTCTTCAGGATCTTCTATTTCTTTTGGTTGAGTTGTTGTGGTCACAACAATAGAAATAGGGTCTACATCGATGATTTGTCTTCTACTACTATTTTATGAATCAGATTATGAATCAGGGTTTGGCTCCTTATATTTGATCTCAACCACCAATGATTTTTTTGAGTGACATTCATCAGTGTTGTGCGAGGGGATTTTGTTGAAATCGCACCATTTTCTAGTGTCCTTCTTCTTATTTTCATTACCCTTCTTTTCCTATGGATTGGATTGGTTTTATAAAGGTTGGTTGTTAGGGACATATTTAGCATAATTTGGTTGTTTTGAGTTTGTAGACCCGAAATCCTGTGTGTTCTGGTGCTTAAATTTCTTCTTGATTTTAACAACATATCGATAAGAAACACCCAATGAGGAGATGTCCAGAAAATCCATTTCAGTTTGGATGTATCTGTGTAGAGCCCTACGGTATTTAAGAACCATATTTTTCTCGAAGTCTTTGATACCCATCTTGGTGCGCAAGTTATGGATGGTATTGGTGAACTTCGACACTGCTTGGCCCCTCTCTTGTCGTAGTGTGGTCCATCTCATGTACTGGTCATCATAGTTTCCAACAGGGTAATATTGTTCCTTGACCACATCCACAAAAAAATACCAAGTGGGCTCAACCCCATATATTCCAGACTCCTCTTTGGAACTTTTCTCCCAATAAGTTTCCCACCAATGTTTAACATGGGAGATATCCTTAAGGAGTGCGAAGGTTATCTTTTCCCTGTCAGAAAAATTATGAATAGAGAAATACCCTTTTAGCAGATTTAACCATTTTTCTAGGGTATCCGCATCTATTTGTCCTTCAAATATGAGAATGTAAAAATTAACTTGTACTTTAAAAGGAGAGGTTCCTCCAAAGTGGTCGTTTGATAAAGACATGTCTGTTGTTATCGAGAGGCGTTGAAGGATGAGGGAAAAAATCTCCATCATTTCGTCCCTTTGTCACGTGAGAGATTTCTCAAGCAACAGATTTATAGAATCTCTTGTTCTTTCATTTTTCATTTCTTCCGCCTTGGAGGGTTTCTTGGGCATGCGAGAGTGATTTTCCTCAAGAGAGACAAGCTATATACTCAACTTTCTATACTTGTCTCTGGTCAGGAACATGCTCTGAAAAAACGATCAAGAGCAATCTGCTCTGATACCACTCATCCGTATTATTTTCAGCATGAAATGAGAGCGGAAATATAATAAATAAATGTAGATGAATATCTTGGATATCCAATAATATGACAAAAATGTATCATATATGAAACCATAAACACAAATATACATTAATAAACAATTTATATTAATGAGCGAAATGTACAAAAATGTAGAAATACAGAGTGAAAGACTCGCTAGAATGGTGGAATCTTATCTCTGAGAAGATATGTGACGACTACTCAAATTTGAAAGCATATGGTTAAAATGACGATATGAAGGCATTTTTAACATAAATAAAATCCAAAACCCTAACCCTAAAAGATGAAAATCCAATAGTTTTGTGGACCCCATTTTGGGTAGTTTGGTGTATCAAATTCCTGTGGGTGTAACTTTGGCATACGATCTTCGTTTTGGGTGCACGATAGTTCATTGGAAAGGTATAATCGAGGAGATTCATTTTTAGGGATCAGTAAAATATCCTAGCTATAATTGAGGTGATCGATGCCGAAAAAACTTCATTTAGGCCCTCAAAATGGCCCCATAAATTTATGAACCGAAAACCTGCTAAAAATAGTAAGTTGCCAGAAGACTCTTTTGAGATAGTTGGAATAGGTGGGTGGCCACCGATATCCACTTGGATCAATCCTCCCTCCTTAGGAAGAAATGGTATCCATTTCATTGAGTGTCTGGGGGAGAGGAAAATCGTTTACTGAATCTGCATCTTGATGAGTTGTTTGCCTTGTTGGAGAAGTTGTGTTGCTTATCTTGTTGAAGGTTGTCACAAACCTATGGCTAGAAGGGTTGGGCATTTTTAACCAATCTAGCTACATGGTGTGCCTATGTACAGAAATAATTTTTAAACTTTGTTGCAATCTTGTCAACCTTCTTCTGTTGTTTAGAAGGTGCTTGGACCGAGGTTGCAATGGTTGCAGTGTCCTTTTGTTCACCTTTTGAACAGATTGTGAAGAAGATGAATTTTGTAGTATGAGATACTACCTTGTGGCATTGTTTAGGTGGGACATTAGTTGGAACTACCTCTGGTATTTTATAGAGATGAACCCATAGAGTAACGATGACACTATGGTGTTAGGAATCATAAATAACATGACTCCTTCAAATATATTGTTGGCCCAATAGAACATCAAATACATCTAGTGGGACAACATCACCTAATATCTTATATTTGAAGGGATGGATGTCGTATGAAAATTGACATTGTTGGTTGAAACAAAGATATCATCTCAGGCGAACCCACCCGATGTTGTATGGTTGCGGGTGTGGTGTTTTCGATAATCCTAACTATTTGACGACCTCTGCTGAGATGAGGTTCTTATGGATTTTGTTATCAACAATAAAATGTAGCGGGGTTCCCTTCACCTACATCTATGAACGAAAAAGGTGCTCCCCCTCTTCAGGATCTGTTGGTTTTCTAGTTGAATTATTATGGTCGCAAAAATAAAAATGGGGTATGTATCAATGATTTGTCTTCTATCGGTATTTTATGAATCATATTCTAAATCAAGGTTCGACTCCTTGTATTTGATCTCAACCACCAATGATTATTTTGATCAACATTCATTAGTGTTTTTGAAGGGGATTTTGTGGAAATCACACCATTTTCCAATGTCCTTCTTCATCTTTCTATTACCCTTCTTTTCTCGTGGCTTGGACTGGTTTTTGTTGAAGGTTGGTTGTTAGGGCCATCATTACCATAATAGGTGATGCAGTCCCCCTACCTCAGCAGGGTTATGCGACCTCCCGGTCTCTGGATCGATCTTCTTCTGAGACGAAATGGCTCTTCGGGCTCCTGCTGGAACCCTTTGAATGAATCCATAGGTCCCTTTGTCCTCTGTCACAGGTCTTGAGAAAATATGAGCACGCCCCCTTTTCGGTGCTCTTCTCTATTCTGAACCAACACACAACTCGACGTTGATTCCTTTCCAACTAGCCCCTTCTTATTTGGTGACCTTGGACTATGAACCAAGGTGTAAACAACACACCTTTCGTGTTTCGGGGCTTCAGGACTCTTGCATGCGAACTCTCCCAGGCTCCTTGTCCTTCGAATCACCAAACCCTGAAATAGGGCCTAACTCCATAGCTGGCTCCTCCCTTAACGCTCGACGATGTGACCACTACCCATGACCATGGTCCACTTTTCGGGATTTCGTAATTCATGATTTCGCAATTCCGGCTGCAAATGATTCTAGGTCCTTTGAACTCCCGAATCCAGAAATGCCAAAAAGGGATTAACAGGCTTTGGCTCCTCCCTTAGCCTCCGTACACGCAACCACGCTCTATGACCTGGAGCTAACTCCTCCGAGCATGTTGCAATTCAACTCCAACCTCTCCTCCTTCTAATCCCCGAAGTCTGAAATTTCCCCTGGACAATCAACAGTCCAGATCTGTCGCTGAATGGACGGTCCTTGTTCAATCGCAATTTCTCCTTTCGCGATTTCTAGGATGAGTGCCAACTAACTCTCCCCTCTATTTTCCCCAATGACGAAATGCCAAAATCTCCCCCTTGAGAGATCAACGATCCAGATTCCTCTTAAACCGACGACCACGATCCAAATAGATCGACGACCCACAACCTTTCGGGATTTTCCCTGAACCTTGAAAACTCACCACGTGTCCTCCTTGATGAATGGTGTCGATCATTTTGACGATTTCTATGAAACGTCGACCATTTTCCACTTGTCCTCCTTGATGGATGGTCCTGGTCCTTTCGCGATTTTGTCCCGGTCTTCTCCTTGTTTCCCCAGCGCCAAAAACTCTGAAAACCCTCGACCCCACTGGATCGACGATCCACACTCGTCCTGATCGACGGTCAGGATCTGATCATGATTCTCCCTTTCACGACTTTGGGAGACTCTTGACTCTCGATCTCCTAGTGTCTAAATCCTCAAAATGTGGATCTCTTGACACGCGTCCTCTGAGATGGACGGTCCCAATTCTTTTAGTACTTGAAGAGTCCTCTCCCTTCTATTGTTATGAGGCTTAAACCTCGCACACCTTCTTCTAGATCCGAAGGATATCGTATCTCGATGCTAGATCTAATGGTTCAGATATTTCCTCCTTGCGCACTCTCCTCCTATTGCCTAGACATAGATTCAACGCTCCGGATCTTTCTTCCCAGTGTTGATCCAATGACAGTTGTGCTCTTCCTCCTGAGATTTCTTGGCTTTTTGACTTAGAATATTTTCTAAGTCTTGAAGGTCTCGACCTTCGACTCTTCCTCTTGCGAGCCCGGTTCCTTTGGGTCTCATTTTCATTATAGAAACATTGTCCCTTCTAAGCTTTGTCCTCTTGAAGATTTACTCCTATGCCCACTTTGCATTCAACGATCTCGAATAACTCAGATTCGAGAAGTTTTCTTGAAAAGAAAACTCCTTACGCCCACCTGGCGTTCTCCTGCTCGATGCACACCTTGCAGAGCCTACAGAGTATTCAACAACCCTTTGAGTGTATTCTCTTTGACACTTCTCTTTTCTCAGAACTCGAAATAGAGTTCGCTAGTGCACTCTATGCACTCGCTCAATGCCCTCTTGGCAGAGCTCTACAAAACCTTCAGTAGTTATGTCTTTCTTGAACTCAAGACAGAGTTCCTTCCTGTGCACTCCTTGCACCTCTGCTTCGCTGAAGGTTTAATGCTATCCCTCTTGAGCTTTCCTGAGGTTGTCTCACCTCTATCAATGCACACCTTGCAGACTATGTGCACTCCTTACACTTAGAAACTCCCAGATGGGAAGAAATTGAAACTTATGAAATACTTCACCAGTTATGCATTCAAAACATGAAATGCATAAAAACATGCAAACACATACAGAAAATTCATGGAAGGAAAAACTGCTCTTCTATTAATTCAGAAATGCCTATACAAGGTGTTTACAAAGGCTGGACTGTAACAAGTCTTAGCTCTCTCTTGAGACCTCTCTACTCCAATCTCTCCTCCTATA
Organism: Picea engelmannii; assembly: GCA_009831015.1. Taxonomy (NCBI): domain Eukaryota; kingdom Viridiplantae; phylum Streptophyta; class Pinopsida; order Pinales; family Pinaceae; genus Picea; species Picea engelmannii. The sequence goes on along the minus strand of ML785214.1, from coordinate 350,026 downwards.
TCCCTCTCATTCTATTTCCTATCACTCTCTCTAATTACAAAGAGGGCTCTCTCTCGAGCTTATCCTCAACCTCACCATCTCTGAGCTATCACCATCACAGAGCGGCTCCTACGGCTACATTACATAAATGGATGTCCATTCTTGACTACATCCCGGGCTTTCTATAGGAAACCATTAAAGGAAACCTCAACCACTACCTGTACAAAGGTGTGGTCTGGCATTAAAAGCCTTACAACATTTATTGAAATTTTGAATTTCAAAATTGAGAGGGTTGCGCCTCTCCCTTTCTCCATTAAATGCATGCGAGATGTGCTGGCTAGCTGGCATGCTGCTGACATGGAGCGATGCTCCTGCATCACTTGGGTTGTTGTGGATTTGCATACCCTTAACTCCTACTCATTCTAGTGCTTAAATTTATGCTCAATTTTAACAACATATCGATAAGCACCACATACTAATGATATGTCCAGAAAATCTATTCCAGTTTGGATGTATATGTGTACAGACCCATAGTATTTCAGAACTAGATTCCTCTCAGATTATTTGATACCCATCTTGGTGCAGAAGGTATGGAAATTATCAGTGAAACCTGACATTGATTGGCCCCTCTCTTTCCATAGTGTGGTCCATCTCATGTATTGTTCGTCATAGTTTCCAACAGGGTAATATTGTTCCTTGACCGCATCTACAAAGAAATCCGAAGTGGGCTCAACCCCATATGTTCCATACTCCTCTATGGAAATTTTCTCCCAGTAAGTTTTCCACCAATTTTTCACATGGGGGAGAGCCTTTAGGAGTGCAAAGCTGATCTTTTCCCTGTTGGAGAAATTATGAACTGAGAAATAACCTTCTAGCACATTTAACCATTTTTCTAGGGCATCCAAATCTATCTGTCATTCAAATATGGGAATATCAAAATTAACTTGAACCTTGAAAGGTGAATTTCCTCCAAAGTGTCTGTTTGATGAATACACACCTGTTTTTATCGGCATGTGTTGAAATATGTGGGAAAATTTCTCCATCATTTTTTCCCTCTGTCACGTGAGAGGCTTGCTCAAGCAACAGATTAATAGAATCATCTTCTCTGTTGTTTTTCTTTTATTCCTCCATGGAGGGTTTCTTGGGTGTGCAAGAGAAATTTTCCTCAAGAGAGACAAGATTGAGACCCAACTTTCTATACTCGGACCTGATCAGGGACATGCACTGAAAAAATGATCAAGAGCAACCTGCTATGATACCACTGATCCATATTATTTTCGGCATGAAATGAGAATGGAGATATAATAAATAAATGTACAAAGATATCTTGGATATCCAATAATATAACATAAATGTATCAGATATGAAACCATGAACAAAAAGATAAACTAATACATAATTTCTATTAATGAGCGAAATGTACAAAACTGTAGAAATATAGTGTACTCGCTAGAATGGTGGAAACTTATCTCTGAGAAGATATGTGAGGACTACTCACATTTGAAATAATATGGTTACAATGAGGCTCTAAAGTCCTTTTTATCATAAAGAAAATACAAAACCCTAATCCGAGAAGATTAAAATCCAACAGTTTTGTGGACCCCGTTTTGGGTAGCTTGGTGTATTAACTTCACGGGGGCATAACTTTGGCATACGATATCTATTTGGGGTGCACGATAACTCATTGGAAAGGTATCTTCGAGGAGATTCATTTTTAGGGATAAATCAAAGACTTTCTCTATCCTTGAGGTGATCGATCCTGAAAAAACTTCATTTAGGCCCTCAAAATGGCCCCGGTAGTTTAGGAACCAAAACACTACTAAAAATAGTAAGTTGTGAAAATATTGTTTTGAGCTAGTTGGTATAGGTGGTTGGCCACCGAGATCCACCTGGATCAGTCATTCATATTTAAAATAACTCAACCTTACATTCTAATACTAAAAATATATAGCTCAGGTACCGTTTCATATGATTTGACTTTAAACATGGACAACTGGAGTTGGAAAAGATACATACTAGCCAGAATCCAGCAGACATGTTAACAAAGGTAGTAATTGAGGAGAAATTGAGTTCCTGATCCATTTCAGTTGGCCTTGAATCATGAACGTGACTATGATAAAAAATTTAGGTCCAAGGTGTATCATAGTCCAACAGGTACAACAACAATGGAGTTGTTGTGATCAGTCTCCAAGTAGGAGATTGTTGGGTGTGGAGACTGATTATATTCCTGATTCAGAAGTTTGTTTCAATCATGTTTGGATGTCATTTTCTGACAGGGGGGGTATGGGGGGGATTTCCCCCCAACTATTGTCGTCAGGGGGTCTTGGGGGGGGTGACAAAAGGAGCCCCCCCTGGCAAGGGATTTGGGGGACACGCCACCGAAGTGAATTTTTGGGAATAATTTCCTTGTAAAATATTGTAATTCCATAGTCAATTTGGATCGTTAATTAAAAGTTTGTATATTTGACGGTAGAAGTCATGTTAGGGATTTTTTCTCTAGAAGGAAACCCTATTTTTTTATGAGGGAATTGTATTGCAGTTGTGTATGAGAGTGAGTATTGTATCCTGAGAGAGGAGACTGTGAGAGAAAGAAGAGGAATATATAGTGGGTGTGTTGTAGGTTGTATCCCTTCATTTTTTTTAGATAATAAAAATGAAGGACATGGAAATTTCTCTGGTGGACGTAGCCCACACTCAGTGAACCATGTATATATGTGTATCTATTGTATTGTCTATTTTAAGTGTTTTATTTTGTTGCTTCACGATCCTGTTTTCTAAAAACTTATCAAGGCATTTTCCCCTGAACTTAGCAAGGATGTCCAATTTGTGCCAATCTTTAACCTAGGTGCTCAACCCTCCATGAAATTAATTGAGTTGTTTACTGTTCTTAGTCCTTTTTTCTTGTATGTTAACAATACATGGCTATTGAAATCTATTTTAAATAATATTTTATACAAACATCTTAATTATTTGATTTTCTCTTTGTGCCATTGTTGTCACAGGGGAAAACCCAGGGTTCAACACTTAAACAATGCACCAACAAAACCCTAACTACTGGCCCTTTTAGAACCACCTGCGAAACAGATGAAGTCTCACCGGAGGTAGAAGAGGCAAGGGGGGTTGTAGGACTCGGGTGTCTACAACCAAGATGGGACACAGATATGTGATTACAACACTTAATAGAGCACTTAGCCAATAGCATGCATTAGTTCTTAAACCTTACTCACATCACATATTAACCCTTATTACAGATCAACGCAGTAACAATCAAAATTAAGCACATCCAACCATTTAGCACATAGCATTGGATCAGATATAGCATTCATCATACAAAAGAACTAAGCATCCATAGATCTATCTATCATACATCAAGATCAATGCACCAAGAAGGTAAATACATGAACAACATAACATTATTGCACAAAGCACATCAACACAGGATATACGTGGTTCACCCCAATGTGGGGATACGTCCACCAACTCTTCTTCTTCTTTATTAGTCTTCAAGATTTCTACATTCTTCTTCTCCTGTGCACAAAGCCACAGATCCAACTCCACAAAGAACAGGTGATTTGCACACAACGCACTAGATCCACCTTCCTCAAAATTAGGTCAAGGCATAGAGCCAACTCCTCAATAACACAAAGCCTTACATACAATGTCTATGCATAAAGCAACTTACATTCCCTTGCACTAAGCTGATCATAGGTAACTAAGTAGTTCTTACATCGCTTAGCTATCTATTTATACATTTACAATGAGGCCTAAAAATGGGTAAACCCATGGGCCAACATCCCATACCCGTTACATAAACCCTAAAAACCCAAAAAGCCCACAAAACAAGTGATATCCCACGATCTTAGCTCCGCCTAGGCACTCCATCTTCGACCAGCCTGTCGAAGTCCCAAAAATGGTCAAACACAACCAATGTCCTCTCAAAAATTGGTCAAGGGCTAGCAGGCCCCCAACACTCACCGAGTCACTCAGTGTTAAGGTCCCAACCCGCACATAGGTAGATCAATGTATTCAGATGTAATAAAGGTCAATATTAATAAGACCTTTCAATAAAATAGAATAAGGCGGATGTAAGAAGACCTAATAGAAGCTTCCGCTTCTAGAAGGATCTTCCT
>ML785214.1:295009-341158 GCA_009831015.1 Picea engelmannii | reverse complement strand
AGAAGCTTCCGCTTCTAGAAGGATCTTCCTCTAGATGCTTCTCTTAATAGACATATTTAGTATAAATAAGGGTCGAGGGTATGAAAAACCCTAGCTTGGATATTATTGTAACAGAGCGCTGCTCGACTAGAGGTTGCCCCCTCAAAGAGGCCTATGAATATTGCTATCTGATTCAAAGTGTTATTTCTGTTGCTATTTCGTATATCATTTCTGTGTATTGTGAAGATTATGCTGGATATTTTACTGTTATTCTGTCATTTCTAGCATTTCATTTTTGTTCTGCATATTTTATATATATGGTATCTTGCACTCAGATCTGGGTAGCGCTTCTTTGAATTCCTCGAGCTTATCTCAATCTGCCTCAACTTGCTTCTTCTCCAGATCTTCCTGCTCGATGAACTCCCGAATGACTTTCTCAATAACACGCCCTTCCAGAAGCTATTCCATTGCCGCAATCCTTCAACTTCTTCAAAAATCATGCAGGCTTCGTCCTGCACTAGCTGGAGTCTTTGTGTCACTTCCATAACCTTGCTTTGGATAACAGTAACCTGATGTTGGAATCCACGTTTCTCCTACAACCTTTTCATATTCTCAATGGAAGTAAGAATCTTTAGCTATGGTTGTAGAGTGGAGGCCTGTTGCTTCACCTCCTAGAGTTATGCTTCCAGTTTCTTTAGTTTTGGGTCTTCTGCAAGGCACTCATAGGTATGCGCACTTTGATCACTTAATTTATTACACTATGAGGCCAATAACTTGATTCTTTCTACTGCGTTCCTGACATATTCTTCCCTCTGATTGCGCACTTCTTGCGGAGTGCTCGACACTGCTTGGATTTCTAGCTCCATTACTCTTGCTTGAAGCTGTTGAATAGCTTCAACAAGCTTCCCCACTTGTATATTAGTGGACTCTTCTTCCTGCTGCGCCAATCCCGACACAAAGAGAAGTGCTTTAATCATTGCCTCTTTAACCATAGTCTACTCTGCAAGAAGCTAGTCTTTTTCTTTCTGCATCTTCTCTTTGTCCTCTTCGAACTTCGATCTAATTTCATGTTTCTCTTGTTGTGAAACTTGAAGTTTCTCTAAGGCTTCCTCCTTTTCTTTCTTCAAGGCCTCTGTGGCCTTCTCCTTTTCTTCTTAGATTCGATGAATTTGAGCCTCGGTTGCATCTGATAGCCTTCGTAATTGGGTGGGCTAATCCCCCAATTCTACACTTTCTTCTCAAGAAGGTGTAGTAGGCACTGCGCGACTCGAATGGATAGCTTGTTGTATATCCTTGAGCTCCTTATGTATTCTTCCATACAATGTTTCTTTCTTCACTTCATGTCTATGCAGGATATCCTCTGAGGCGTCTTCTACAGCTGTAATGATGATCTCGATATCGTCCACTGTGAGCACGTTCTGCAATTGAGGCTTATTGGCTCAGGTCTTCTTTTGTGTTGAGGGTTTCTACAGAGAAACCTTCCTTTTCTTTGATGTCTCGGCCTTTGTAAGGGGATCCTTTGGTGGTGTCACTTCTCCTTTATATTTCTTATTTCCTTCTTCCCCTCCTTCCTCTTGGTTCACTTCGTCTCTTCATCCTCCTGCAGGTGAGTCAGGTGTAGTTTCCTCTGATGCATTGTCCTTCTCATCACTTTCTATGTCCTTCACTTCCTCATTTTTCTTGTTTTTATTTGCGCTGATCTGTCCATCATACTCAGTCCGGGTGACCAAATGAATTTTGATGATGTCAGGGTCAGAGAGTTTTTCATCTTCGGCCGATACAAGGAATTTGATTGGCAATTCTTTAGTTATCTCCTCTATATATTTGTCGGTCAGCTTATAATAACTCTGCAACTCCTCCTTACTTTCATCCCTGCACGCAGTGATGTAGATGAAGTGTCAATCTGCGTGGAACTTCGCTAGTGGCCTGTATTTATGAAAATTATTCGAGGTCATATGGGGGATTGATTCAATGGCATGCTTTAGTTGTAGTTACTAAGCATGGAACACCACATTCGGTTGCCACTTCTTCGTCATATCACTCGTGTACCACAAGGTGGAGAACCTTGCGGCCAATGGCTCTAATGTCTCGACTTCAGGGAATGCCACTCCTTCTGGCATCGTCCAGGCAACAAATGCGATCAGTACTAATAGCCAACTAAAGTGAAACTCATACCCTTGGTCTTGCGCTTCACGACAGTCCTTTTCCAACTTTTTTATGAGGTAACTCGCCCAGTTCATCTGCATTCCTTCGACACACTTCCCTGCGAGGTCCACTGTGAACCCTGTGACTTGTGTCAGACGGTTCTTTCGAACGAGATTTCCAGTGATCAGTTGACAAGCAAGGCGCATTGCGCCATCCTGAATGGAGGCTACCTTGTAGCCTCATTTACCCTTCTCTACATCGCCATAGTCTTATTTTATACGCTGGGCCAAGGAGTGATATGATGTCTTCCCCGGGTAAAATTGGTGATGGTCTGGTCCTTGCATGCTCAATCCAGTGATCAAGTGGATCAACGTTGGATACACAGTCATGTTCCTATCAAGCCACAGATGCCCTCCATGGTAGTACGAAAGGAGGAGTTTAACGCAGGTGTTAACCTCTTGATGTCGGCCAAAGTGGGGGATGTTCATCACATTCAATATTGTCGATCTCAAAATCTCCTTAATCCACAGCTAGGGAACTATCTCGAGCTTCTTCCCAGTCATCTTCATTAGGTACATATGTGGTGCGAGCATCACATAGTTCTTTCAGTCTCCAAGGTTGAAGTCGTTGATCTTGAGAGCTGGGATCAGACCCAACTGAGTTCTGACTGCGCGTATCCCCTTCAAGAGGTACAAAGTGATCAACGTGTGGTCAAAATCATGCAGGACACTGTCACGGTTATCCGCGCCAGCCAGAGGCGGGATGTAGTCTGGCAAGACCAATGGGATTTGCTTCACGTTAGCCAGATCATTGCAGTGTTTGTTTCATTTCTCAACAGCGCGGCCAGAATGTCATCCAGTCAACGAGGATGATTGCAATATGCCAGTTGACGATGCTTGTATTCCTACAAACATGACTTTCTCAGTCATGAGGTCGACAAGTATCTCTTCCACAAACTTCTCTTCTTCACTATGCTCGCCCGACATTCACACTTGTAATAAAATAACTCAGGTAGGCGGATGGAAAATCAAGGTAATCAAATGAATGGCGAGGTCTAGAAAACACAACGCGATATGCAGTCAATTCTTTATTAGCTCGGATATCTCAGTTTGCAAAAAGTGGTCCCGTCGTAGCATCAGATGAGTTAAATAGCAATGTCGTAATGGATTCCTTCAACGGGCAAGAATGCCTCAATTAATACGACTCCATCCGTTATGGTGCAGTCTCAATGGTCCAATGGCGATCTTTCTGTCAATAACTGTGTTTCTAGTAATTATGGAGCATTGTTCTAATTATTGGGATGACTCCAACGGTCATATAGCTTTGCCTTGGTGAAGTCCCATTTTGCATGGTTTTTCTATTCCTGCAAGGTTTAAGTTCTGTAAGTATTCCTTCTGTGAAGTCTTCTCCAAAACTTCCCGTAGTTTTTCTAGCTTTGCTTTCTTCTTACTAAGATTTCTTGCCTTCTTTCCTGTGATCTGAGTCTCTGGATTCCTCTTTCCATTCTTTTTCTTACTTTCTCTTAGCCTAGTAACTTCACACTTATTATGTTCTTTTATAGGGTTCAAATGTAATACCTCTTCTCTTACTATTTCTAGGGTGGATGGAGTTCTTTCCTACATGAACAGGTTCTTTAACCCTTCTTGTGTTCTTTCAAATTCGACAACTACTTCTCGTGCCCTCTATTGCTTCGAATTATCCTCTTGTTCTTCTATTAGTCGCTCTATATTTATATCTATGAAGTCCCTTAATTCTTGTTTTTTTTGTTCTGTAGCTTCCTCCTTTGTTTTCCTTCTGATCTAGTCCTTCTCAATCCAAGTCTTTCCTAACAAAACTGCAAAAGGGGCGTTGTTCTCAACAAACTTAATGATTTAAAATTCTTTTTTAGTCGATGTTCCATGGACTATCATAGGTATATTAGTAATTCTTCCACATAGGGTTATCATATTTCCTTTAAACAATCCTATCCTTCCTAGTGAAGGAACCATAGCAGGCTTTCCCAAAATTTCCCAAGTGCTTTCTGGCATAATATTCACCTGTGTTTCCTCATCCAAGACATGGTCTATGTCGAAGTCTCCTATTCTTGTTTCTATGCACTGTTTCTCTCTCAGGATCTCCGGTAAACTAATGTCTTTGTGATCATTCAATGTTTCTTTCAGCTGTACTAACATAGTCTCTAATTCTTTCTGGTTCTCTAACATATCAATAGTCTCTTGACCTTCTTTATATTTTTCTTGTCTTGTGTTCATATTTTCAACTTTAGCAATCATCCTAGGGAAATCCTCAACATCATGACCAATAACTTTACGACAAAGACAAATAGGACCTACACCAGGGAATTCCTTAGCAAGATGTCATGATCTTCTACAATTATAACATAGTGTCAATCCTCTCTTTCTTTTAAAATATCCCCAACCTTTCCTGTGCTATGCACTGGGATCATAGTGATGGAACTGCAATCTGCAAAAATGCTTTCTAGGTTCCTGAATCCACTTGTTAGTCCAAAAATTATTTCTATGCATAGGGATAACATATCTTTCATTATCTCTATCAAATTTATTCATATCTATTCTTTCTTCTAACTGTACCCTAGTTTTCAGACTAGGATAAAATCTATCAAACATACCTAGATTCATACTTTCGAAGCAAAAAATTCCACTTATCTTACCTTTACCAGAGCACAAAGATTTAAGATCTTACCTATTTTCTTCAGATAGAGTTTCTTTCTTAGCTCAAAGCTTTGCAAGTCAAGTAGAATAGTGCACACTACAACAACATATCTACGCATAGAGCTTTCTCTTTTCTTCAGTTCCCAGAAATCATAGTTTCAAGTCCCGACAACGGAACCATTTGTTGGCACATGGGTAGACCCAGGGTTCAACGCTTCAACAACACACCAAAAAAACCCTAACTATCGGTCCTTTCAACAACACCTGTGAAGCAAATGAAGTCTCACCTGAGGTATAGGTAGAGGGAATTGTAGCACGCAGGTGTATACAACCAAGCTGGGACACATATCTGTGATTACAACACTTAACAGAGCGATTTGACAATAACATGCATTAGTTCCTAAACCTTACTCACATCGTAGATTAATCCTTATTATAGATCAACATAGTAACAATCAAGATTAACCACATCCAACCATTTAGCACATAACATCAGCTCAGATCTATAATTCATCATACATAAGCACTAACAATCCATATATCTATCTATCATACATCAAGATCAATGCACTAAGTAGGTAAATACATGAAAAACATAACATTATTACACAAAGCACATCAACAAAGGATATACATGGTTCACCCTAGTGTGGGGCTACATCAACCAACTCTTCTTCTTCTTCATTAGTCTTTAAGCTTTCTACATTCTTCTGCTCCTGTGCACAAAGCCACAGAGCCAACTCCGCAAAGGACAGGTGATCTACACAGAACGCACTAGATCCACCTTCCACAAAATCAGGTTAAGGCACAGAGCCAACTCTTCGATAGCACAAAGCCTTACATACAATGTTTGTGCACAAAGAAAATTACATTCCCTTTCACTAAGCCGATCACAGGTAACTAAGTATTTATTACATCGCTTAGCTATCTATTTATACATTTATAATGAGGCCCAAACATGGGTAAACCCATGGGCCGACATCCCATACCTGTTACATCAACCCTAAAAACCCAAAAAGCCCGCAAAACAAGTGAGATCCTGCGATCTCAGCTTCGCCTGGGTGCTCCATCTTTGACTAGTTTGTCGAAGTCCCAAAAATGGTCAAACACAACCAATGTTCTCTCAAAACTTGGCCGAGGGCCAACATCCATAGAATCCATAGAAGTTAGGAAGAAAGGTTTTCATGCTTCATTCGTTGTATTATTTACAAGCTTCCATGAGACTTCAAAATCATAAGTAAACCAAGCTACAAGAAAGAGCAAAACCAAGCCAAAGAAAAATGTTACATATGTAAAAACTAATTTTGCAAACTAGTTTTGGATTTGACAATGGAATTTAAATTAAAAATTGAAATTTCCCTTACACACAAAGTTTTTCATCTTGCACACTCTTACATTTTCATGCTTGGGGATTGTTTTGCAAAAGGGATTTTGTTCGTTTGCTTTATAATCCAAATTTTCAGCTCTTTTACCTAAGCATAAGGAGTACTTTCATCACTCTTTCAAGAGTGATTTTTAGACTCCTCTAAAACATATGTGGATGAAATTTGAGTTTAAACTTTCATTGACTCATTTAGGGAAAGCTAAAGTTCAATTGAAGGAATGAAAACAAACATTGTATGCACATAGTGCACTAGTTTCTCAATAGCCTTTTAAAAAATTCAAGAGCTCGCATTCAAGGTAAGTTTTGTCTTTAAGAAATAATGTTGAAGGGTCCTTTTTCCATTGCATGGAAAACCATTCATTAGTTTTAATGAGTGATATTCATGGAAAGTTAATGTTTATATGAATAAAATGTGGTTCTATTTTATGGGATTATGTTCAATTACTTTTAAGAAAAATCCATGCACAAACATCTTTATATAATGCATTGCATCAAAAACTTGGAGGAAGTTCATGTGATCATGCTACCATTCATGCATTCTTTATTCGAGGAGACAAGCATGAATCACAAAATTGGAGGAATTTCATGTGATCATGCCACCATTAATTCATTCTTGATTCGAGGAGACAAGCATTGGAGCTTGCAAATCAATCTAGATGTATTGTGGGTTTCTAAGGTATTATTTTACCAATGTTTTTTAGTGGCTCTCATGTCATTTTTATCAAATGTTAATTCATTAGCATGGATCAATGGTTCATTGTTCTTAAGGACAATGCAAATATCATTGAGGTTTAATCACAACACTATTATGGTGCACTAAAACTTGGAACATGTCTAGAATGTACCAAAATCTTATGTATGGATCAAGCATTGCCTCTAATGAGTGTGGTCCCCATTGTGTTAAAGATGAGAAGTGTTTATCCCCATTATGTCATATTTATTTGTTGAAGAAGTAGACTCCATGACACTATCCAATAGAGAAAGAAAATTGTATTGCACTTGCTTAACTGTGAAAGTACTTGAACTTTGACAATAAATGACTTGTTGTGACAGTTTTGAGCAATTAGGTAGATTTGTTTTGAGTGTGTCACATGATGTTTTCAATGATCTTGTCACGAGTTAGAATATTTTACCAAGCTTAATAGATTTTTTAGTCTCAAACATAATCATTAAATAGTTTTATGTGAAAAAAATAAAATCTATGCATTATCTTTATGATGATGTTGACCAAAATTGTACAAGATTGGTGGATTGTTGCGTGATTTACATTCATTTCTTAGTTATGTGTTTTGTTCGCATTATCTATTGTATTAGTGGAGTTTTCATGAATTACATACTAAATTGTTGAGAGGCCCACTAATATACTAAAATAATAATCATATTAGATACCAAGTCTATAACCATGTCATGATTTTTAATAGGAAAACACATAGCATTATGAATGTCATAAAATAACTACGAATCAACATGTTCAATACTATTAATGAGATGGAATACACAAGCATGAAAAAAAAAAGATTATCTCATTTCCCTAGGTTTGCTCAGTGTCTATTTTTTTCTCTTCAAAACTGACATTCATTAACTCATTTGTAATTAATCTTACTACTAAGATCCTAATGTCATTACAATTTACATCCATAACTTATTATTAATTGTTTTGATTTTTTATAGAGCCAAGAGTGGAGGAAAAGATAACAAAGGAAGTGGCATTATGATGAGTTGGCAATGAGTTTGGGATCTTTGTTGGAGATAATTCATGTGGGTATCCCAAAATTGAAGTAGAAATGTGAAATGACACAAAAAATTCATCATGAAGCCTTTTTTAAATTATGGTTCATTTGGTCTAATTTCCATAAAGGTAACAATATATTATCTTCCATGCCTCATGTCCTAGTTTCAAGTGACTTAGCTGACGTTCAATGTTACACATACAAGATGGAAATTGCATCAAGATACAAAATGTTTTTTAACATAATTGGTTTAAAATCTATCAACTAATGTCTTGTGTCCAAGTAGGGAAACCAAATGGGAAATCAATTAACGTGATTATATTAATTAGATGAGATTATACTTATTGTGTTTTCACTTTGCAAATGTATAGGGGTAAATCATCATCATAATCACTCATAAACATCAAATAAACAAATAATTTAAATTATAGAACACGTGCCATGATATATATATATATATATATTCAAAATCATCTCAACTATACATCTGTTTTACAAAATGGCACATCCTTCCCAATATACAAAATGGAAGCAAGTGCCCAAACATGGAAGAATGACATGTGGTGCCCTAGATACAAAATGACACTTATTGGCCACTCATTGAACATTGCCACCCTTGAAACTATGAGGTGCATCCTAGAAGTTGATATTTCTCCTCTTACTCAAAGTAGGAACTCAAATCATTCTGCACCTAGGTGTGGTTCATTTCTTTAGAGATTGGACAAAGAAACAACATTTTTATAAGTTTTTTTCCACAATGAATTAGTATACTTACAAAATGATACTTTATAATTCAAGCTAAGAAAACTCACTGCATATGATACTGATATTCATGAGGGTGTTTCCACCCTCTGTGACCTTAATCTCTCAGCTATGCCACCCTACAACAGTTACAAGAATCAAAGAATGAAATTTAAACAAAAATGCATAAAATAAATTCCATTCATAATACATAAAAAAATTCATCAATGAATTCAATCTCACAGTGAATATATCAAACAACAATATAGATTTGCTACTAGGTGGAGCACTTGACATATCTGAGGAAACATTTGTTGCTACATTGACTATGTTATCCACATCGAATGATGGATGGGGGGATGCATGAGAGTGAAGTGGTGCAACCTTAGTGGATGAAATAGTTTGGGTTTCTACATGGACAATCGATGGGTGGTGTAGCCACTTTCGATGGTTGGGATGGAAAAGGTGGTGAGGGTGGGTGGTGATAAATCTCCATGGGTTGTATGAGGGATCGAAAAAACCTTGGGCTGGAAAGTGGTATCCCAAGAGTTGGGGAAGGGCAGCCAAGGACTGTACTTGCCTTGTAGTCAGGGAGAAATGATGGGGGGAGTGTCGGTAGTGGTCAATGAGATGGTGGTGGTATGGGTGAATTGGAATTCAATGAACAAACTTGCATACATGTTTATAATATTTTGATCGGTACAAAAATGTGAAATTCAAGCGAATGAATATAACAAATTTCATAATTAAACAAGATTTAACTCAACACATGATGCCTATGAAGGGGCTGACATGTCCATCCCAGGTGGACATAGTTCATCATTGTATGATACCACAACTTGTAGAAACACAACAACATTATATTTTATTTCTCATAAACAACCTATAGAAACATAAAAACGATCTTAAAGATGTAGCCGACTAGTAAAAGATTAGTAAGTTTGCTAGAGAATAAGAAAAAAAATGTGGTGAGTTTATCAAAGGTACCGCATACCTGAGTATGTGATACACCAAATTACAAGGTTGTTGTTATTGTTTCATTGATGGTGGAAACTAGCATTGATGCATCTGTCAATGTCGAGGGTTTACTATCTAATCATAGCCTCCTCCATGAAACTCTCATGTCTAGTGGCCTCGATTGGCCCATAACAAGTCTTCCTGCAACTCGAGAATTTGTGAAGGTCACATGAATTCCTAGTCTTTCCTTGTGCCCTCTCCTAGACAGACACTACTACAGGGCTTGTTGGAACAACCCCTCTCCCAACATCACCTGTATGTAGCTCTTGGTGGGAAAATCTATAAAAATGTTGTGCTTCACTAAGATCCAAGTTAAGGTGGATATGGATGTCTATGTATGGATGATACTTTTTGCAATGGGAGGGTGATGGGAAAGGGGGTTAGGCATTCTCCCAAGAGGACGAGGACCTATCAATGGGTCACACCTAGCATTTTTTCTACCATGTGCAGATCCACAACCCACCCCCTAGAATTCACCAATGTCAAATTAGTTGACATGGAGACTTAACATAAAATTTTCCCATAATTTTCCGAGGAAATATAGAGGCACCTCCCTACATTTGGAGGGAGGTTTGCGAAAAACCATAAATCACCTATGCATAAAATTCTCTAAAAATGGTTGGTAGGTGCATCAGTCCATACAAATGCATCTCTTTGTGACTGGTGGTTGTACTTAGTTCTAGGATCAATAAACAATGGCATTAGTTATTTAAAAAAAAAAAAAATAGGTCTCTAACTTAGTTTTTATCTAGCCCAGTCTTGATATTCAAACAATTTAGCTCTGTAATAAGAAATGCTAGTTAATTGGCATTAGGAAATTGCAATGGAAGATACAATGGTGTCTGGGGAATTGGTTAGTGACAATCATGAGAGCTCTCTGGTATTCTATAAGTCTTGAACAAGAGTTCTAAGAGACCTCAACCCCACATCAATTTCCATGTTTATGTTTGTGAGTTGTGGGTTGGGGTTTGGTGAGCCTTATTTTGGTAATCCTGGGTTTAGGTTTTCTCCAAACTCCATGTTAATGAAGTTTTCTGCAATTTAATAATGGAAAAAAAAAGAATTAAACATTTAAACAAATTATGAAATTAAAAATAAATGAAATTCTATATAAATGCTTATTTGGAATCAACTGGAGATCATGTCAATAGAGTGTTGGATATCACATCATTAGAGTAAGGTAAATATTCTCCATTTTTTCTTAATCTCCCTTAAAAATGTGTGGTGTGGTCGGTATATTGGTGAAATAGATCAAATGTGACCCCTTTTAAAAAAATAGATAGAGGAATGTGCATGTGTTCCTAGAACGCATGCATGTTCTTGTCGAGGAGTTGACTTGGCATCCTTGGTGGTGGTTCGGGGATTGTTAATCCTGTCAAATCAAGAATGTGTGTGCATTCCTGCATGAATACATGAGTGCTCACCCCATTACCACTTTTTTGTGCATTGACATCTTGTGGACACCCACATGTACACACACACACAAACACAAACATATTTGGTTGTTGTGCAATATTGTTGGATCACTATAATGATATACTTCCATTCATGCATATGAATATGCTTCTTACTTGATAGATTGTGAGAACATGCAATCAACCCCTCTCCAATGGAGCTTGTGCATGTTATAGTATTGCCTCACACATAAGATTTGGTGGTCTCATTTACAATGATAGTTATCTTGGTTTTGTCCTAGTGGATAGGGACTCATGCAATAGAACTATGGCCAATGTCAAAAGTAGGTTATAAGCTCAAAGATCATCTCTAAGAACATTACCAAGGCTTGTTTCATGTTTTGTATGCATTTTAGTCATATCCTAAGAGATAACAAGTGATGGAGTAGTCACATAGAATGACACAATTGTTACATAACCTAAAAATCATGGAGCGTACACAACGCACATCAACAAGGTAATTTTAACATATTACATCCTATGTTATCATGCCAATTTTATGTTATCATTTTAAATTTGCATGTCTATCAAAGTGTTGGCCTTCCTATGTCATTTGTGGAATTACTTTCAAATGTAAGATAGTTAGCCAACAAGGAAGTAGGTGATGTATCATTGGACAATGCTACCTGAACTATGATCCAAGGTGCGAAAGGATGACAAACAATTGGCTTGGAGTAAAGACCATTAACACTTAGGCTCAAACACCTCATGCATGTTTGGAAGAGCCTTGGAAGAGTGGAATTAATGTATTTCTCTTCTTGTAGTTATATATATTTATCAAAATAACCCACTCTTGTGGTCTCCTTGGAGGAGAATTAGAATTAAAAAGGCTAATGATCACCCCTCCTATGTAGAAACTTAATATTTTTTCTAGATGTGTAACCACCTTAATTTTTATGTTGAAAGTGATATCCTTACTAAACAAAATCTTCACAAGGAGAATTGTAAGTAACCTTGTGGATGGCAACAACTTGCATTCTTATTAAATCCCATTTGTATATTCAAACTGCGGTGATTGTTCTGGTTGTTTTTGTCATCCATGAACCATATTTATCTCTACAAAGTGAGGTAGGTGACCACATGTAGGTGTCTACCTTTGTATGGTAATCAATGGGATTGTTTAACACACTCCATGTGCATCGAGGATGTAACTAAATAGATTGTTATGACAATCACAAAAGTGAATCTTCCTATTCATGAACGATAGCTTGCAATTCTTCTAACTAATATTTTGTCAAATGTCTTGTTAGACAAAACAGGATCACGGAGCAATAAAATAAAACACAAAAGATACACAATACAATAGAGACAAAAATATATGTGGTTCACCCAGTGTGGGCTACATCCACCAGAGAAATTGTCAGGTCCTTCCTTATTATTATCCAGCAAAATAAAGGGATACAACCTACAACACACCCATTGTAACTTCCTCTTCTTCCTCTCACAATATCCTCTCTCAAAATACAATATTGACAATAATACACAACCACAATACAATTCCCTCATAAAGGAGGGATGCCTCCTATGGAAAAAAAACCCTAACATAACTTCTACTGTCAAATATGCGACCTTATAATGAACTATTCAGATTGTCTATGAAATTACAATATTTGAATTGCAAAAATACAAAAATTCCAGCTCCCTCATGACTGGAGGGGGGCATAAATTGTGTATCCTACAATTTCTTTTACTTGCATATGAATTAAGAAGATAATCATGCTCCACAATCAATACATCCAAGGTTGAAAGCTTAACAATTACATTAAATGTTGGATGAACATTGTTACAACATACAAAAAAAAATGTTGATTCCTAATAAAAATGAAAATGAGAAGAATGTTGAAGAAATATGCAATTCAAAATCTTCTCCTTCAATGAAGAATGTTGATAGCTCATATATATTTGAGCACAACTCCATATTGCACTAAGGTTAAAGTATGGTGGTAAATCAAAGTCTTATCATGACATATATTAAAGATATTAATAAATTTATGTATTGACTTAGATTAGATGATAAATCATTTTCGAATTAAATATAGGCAAATTCACTTATAAACATAAGTTATAACCACACCTTGATGTACATAAGTGTTTCCTTTCTCCTCTTTAAAATATTTTTTAACTTAGCTTGTTTAAAGCTACAACGCTTTCCTAAAGCGTTATACCCATTTGGGTAGTATTGTTAAAATTTAGATATTAATCTTTCATGGTCGTAGCCTTGTTAATTTCAAAATAAAACTGTCTATTAAATTTGACAGTTTTGAAAATTCCATCACCTCTTTTATCAATTTTAATAAGGATGTTAAGGATCACGAAGAATTCTTAACCGCATTTGACATGCAAATCATCCTCTAACTGAGAATTTACCCATAAAATTCCATCCTTTAGCGAGGGTAGGAGACAACGTTCCCTTAGAAGTGGTAGTTGGTAATCGAATGGTAAATTCAATTGAGGCTGACGAAACGACGTCCCATATATCAAGGCAGGCCTAAGGAATTTAGGTTATGGTGTGTATCTCCACTCCTCCTTTCTATATAAAGAAATATTGAACAATTACGATGGAAAGTAACCTTGTCGTTGAAGTATTGTGGTGAGTATTCCCGCCTATCACGTGGGTGACCCGGGTTCGATCCCTGGCAACGTCGTTGTCCTTTTCATGACGCATGGCGAATACCCGCCGGAAACGGTGAAATCAATTTTATCAGACAATACAGACCCATTATGTCCACAGTTTTTGCAACTCATTATTATCATTATTACAACTATTCTCACCGTTTTTATCATATTTCTACTCTTCACTGTCATTAAGGTTACTATATTTACGTCGTTCACTTTCTTTGATTATGGTTACTATATTTACGTCGTTCACTTTCTTTGATTATGGCCATGTAACAATTCAATTAGTAGTAATGTATAGGTTATTATATTTACTTTGTTTACTTTCATTATGGGTCATGTAATAAGTCAATTATTGGTAATGTACCATTCGTTTATAGAAAAATCACACTAATAATAACTAATATAACACATCAGAGGTATAGGATTTGAGAATGTAAGTTTTCACAGTTAGAAGACATAATGTAGAATATATTTTTGGATAAACATTTTCTGAAGACAACGCCTTAAAATTATCAACTTGTTTATCGAAATATTGCTTGGTTAACCTCAACGAGTTGACGATTAAGTTGGGATCTGGGAACTCGTTGGTCCTTCTGGCTAAGTCTATTTTGGTTAGCTTTGTGAATAATGTTTCTTTCTTTGATATTGCTTGCTCACATGAATGGATGATGAGATAGAGATTCTTCACCTTCTCTTTCTAGCATGCTTCAAATTGAGTGATTTGAATTTTGGAGGGGAGATCATGTTGTCTTATTGTCATGTCTGCCATGTTGTTGACATGAAAGGAAAAAGGGATGACGGTGTGCAAATAGAAAGTTTCTTCATTTTTTAAATATGTCTGTAGAAGTTCGAGCAAGTTATTTGCCCTCATTCCCAGGGAATCCATAGTTTGTGATGTTTCCTAGGCCTTAGTAATTAGTTCCATTCTTTTCTTGATACTTTTCTCCACATATCCTCTACACGATGCAAGGAAGTTGGAGGATCCTTTTAACTTCGCTACATGGGTGGCAGGCATGGCTATTGTCAAAGGACTGGCAAGCAATGGAAGAGGAATCAAAGCTTCCTTTAATTCCTTGATCTGGTTCTTTAGTCTGGAATTTTGGGCCTCAATAACCCCAATGGAACCATGAAGAGAATCTCTGGTTGCTCTATGGAGTCTAGAGATTTGGGACGTCTACATGTTTGCAAGGTCAAGTTCTGAACGGTATTTTCCTTTCTTATTTTTTACACTTCTCTTTTCAATGATTAATTTTTTAGATTCACTTTCAAAAACAACACTCTGGAATACGAAGGATTCATCTTCGTAAAAAAAATTGGTATCAACTATGTCCATTGGCCCAAGCTCATCAAGGTTGCAGAATATGCTATCCAGATCAGTGTCAAGTTCCATGTTCTCACTCTCACTTTCGTGTTCTTTCGCTTCTCCTGCAATTCTTTTTCTCTTCTTCTACACAAGAAGCTTGTGAGAACTATCAATTTTAGGATGAACCTCCTCCGTTTGAAGAAATTTGGGTTGCTTTGTTTCTATGGTAGTTCTGGTCCTCCCGCCCGAAGATGTTCACTGTATCTCCATAGAACTGTTGTTGAGTTGGTGCCATTAGTTTATGAGAATGTCTGTTTGCTCTAGACGATGCTTAAAATGAACAAATGGAGGAGATAATATACCCTTGCATAAATGTTGGTTCAATGCGTGTGAATGGAAAATATCCTCGAGCTCTTCGCTCATTAATGACAATATCTATGCATGCTTGATGATGAGATGTTAGAAGTAAAGATTATTTATTGCATACTTAGAAGTGTGAAGGTGGCGGTTACGACCAGGAACAATTAAGGATTGGAGGTTTTGTGAACGAGCCAAATTGAGGATGTGCGAATGAATTTCCATGGTATTTGAAATTAACACTCGGAAGGGTAAAAAAAGCCTCTGCAAATCTTAGTTTAATTCGTATTAATGTCATATCTTCTCGAGCCTTTCTCTCATCAATGAGAATTTACACGGTTCCTGCATGATGAATTGTTAGCGTTAAATATTACTAATTGCATAGTTAGAAACAAGACATTGTTTATATATATATATATATATATATAAACATTTTTTTATTATAAACATGTGCGAAGCTGATGGAGACGGGGAAGAGCAAGCATGTAATGGCCAAGTATGAAAAGCGGTTGGGTGGGCTTCAAAATAGGTTTACAGGAGATAATGAGGAGAGGTGAGTGTCCAATGGTGAAATTGCATGAGTCAAAAAATTTTACTGCAAAACGCGTAAAACCGAAGAGGGAAAGTGTCTGCAGAATTATGGGAAAGTGTCTGAGTACGGAATAGGGAAACGGTTGGTCGGGATCATTTTCAGAATTAGGGTTTGAAAATTTCATGAACGGGCCAACCCAAGGTTGCGTGAATGACATTATATGGTGCTTGAAACCAACGCTCAAAAAATATTGGTTGCTCTTCGAAGGGCATGACCTAACGACTTAATTTAGTTTTTTTGTTATAAATAAGACTCTTTTATTATAAACAATTTCAAATAAGGAATGGCCCAATATGAGAATCGGTTGCACAGTTTTCAAAATACAGGGAATTCTCAGTAGAGATGAGGACCAATGGTCAAATTGTATGTTTCGTAAATTTTAACTGCAAAATGCGTAAAAGGGAAGAGTGCAAGTAAGGAATGGAGAAGCATGAAAAGCAGTCTGATGGGTTTCAAAATAGTGTTGAAGAGGATTTTTAGTCGAGGTGAAGGCCGAAGTTGAAATTGTAAGTATCGAAATTTTTTTCTGCAAAATGCGTAAAAGGGAAGATTGTATGGTGGGGCGGCCTAGCAGTCGGTTTGTATATTTGCGGAATTGCAGGTTTTGTTTCCATGTCACAGAACAATGGACGGGAAATATTTAGTCCGTCTATCCAGGAATTGGCAATGGAAAAAGTAGCCAAGTATGGAATAGGGAAATGGTCGGTCGGACTTGGTTGGAAAGAAGTGGGAAGGTGGCGGGCATAGGAAACAATGATTAGGAATTGAATATTTCATGAACCCGCCAACCTGACGATCCATGAAAGATATTTAGACAAATGGAGAAATATGGAAAGCGGATGGATGAGCTTCAAAAATGGGGTGACAATAGTTTTACAAGAGATGTGAGGACTCGATGGTCAAACTGTAGCTCTCGAAACTTTTGAGTGAAAATTGTGTAACGAGGAAGAGGGTATGATGTGACAGGCCGACTATAAATTTGTATATCAAGGAAGTGAGGGTGCTCTTTGGAGGTGACAGAACAATGGAAGTGCATGCTAGAGCCCGCCTCCCTGGGAATCAATAATCGGAAATGTGGCTAGGTATGAAATGGGGAAGCGGTCGGTCGAAGTCGTGATAGAAAAGAACGAGCGAAAATGTGAAGCCATGTCTTGCCTATGTATATATACTTCTACATGTTGTTGGATAAGTTGTAAACTTATTGCATATACTTGGAAAGAAGTGTGAAGGTAGAGGGTACATGAAAAAATCACTAGGAATTGAAAATTGTCTAAACCCACCAACCTGATGACCCACAAAAGAGATTCCAAGAAATTGCAGTGTTGAAAGCGGTCGGACGGTCTTCAAAATAGGGTGATCAGGGTTCCCGAGGAGACGTGAGGCCCCAATGGTCAAATTGTATGTATCACAATTTTTGAGTGAAAAATGTGTAACATGGAAGAGACGATGATTTGGGAGTTCGGAAGTGAATTTGTACATCGTGGAAGCTAGGGTGTTGTTTGGAGGTCAAGGAATACTGGAAGTCCAGTCCGCCTATCCGGGAATCCGCAAGAGAAAAAATTCAGTGAGTATGCAATAGGGAAACGATATTCAAATTATACCTTGTATATTGATATTTGTAATAGATATTTCGTTACCTGGCAGGATAGTTTTTTGGATGTTTCTGGACAAATTTTCTACGAACAGTTACTATGACTGTTGCCTGGAGGCATGGTAAGTTGTTAGGATTAAATATCAGTTATTGCATAGTTGGAAAGAAGTGCGAAGGTGGCCTGTACAGGAAACAACGACTAGGAATTGGAGGTGGAAAAGAGATTCCAAGAAATGGCTAAGCATAGAAAGCGGGTGAATGGGTTTGAAAATTTGGTCACAAAAGTTGCCCAAGAGACGTGAGGACCCAAAGGTCAAATTGTAGGTCTCAAAACTTTTTGGGTGCAAACTGTGCATCATGGGAGAGGATATGATGTGGGACTCCGACAATGGATTTGTGTATCGCGGAAGTCTCGGTGTTGTTCACAGGTCACAAAACAATGGAAGTGCAATGTAGAGCATGCATGTTCGGAAATCGATGATATGAAAAGTTTCTACATATGGAATGCGAAGTGGTCGGTCAAATGGAAAAAGAGATTCAGAAAAATGGCGAAGTATCGAAAGCAGACAGATGGGCTTGAAAATGGGCAGAGGGTATGATGTGAGGGCATGATGGTGCAGTTCAGCGTACGGTTTGTATATTTTTGGAATTACTGGAAAGTGGCTAAGTATGGAATAGGGAAACTGTCGGTCAGGCTCATTTTCAAAATTAGGGTTTGAATATTTCATGAACGGTCCAACCCGAGGTTGTGTGAATGACATTCCATGGTGTTTGAAATCAACACTCAGAAAATCTTGGTTGATCTTCGAAGGGCAGGACCTAATGAATTAATTTAGTTTATTTATTATAAATAAGAATCTTTTATCATAAACAAGTGCAAATAAGGAATGGCCAAATATGAGAATCGGTCGCATAGTTTTCAAAATATAGGGAACTCTTAGTAGAGATGAGGGCCAACGGTCAAATTGTATGTTTCGGAAATTTTAACTGCAAAATGCATAAAAGGGAAGAGTGCAAGTAAGGAATGGAGAAGTATGAAAAGTGGTCGGACGGGTTTCAAAATAGTGTTGAAGGGGATTGTTAGTCGAAGTGAAGGCCGACGTTCAAATTGTATGTATTGGAATTTTTTACTGCAAAATGCGTAAAAGGGAAGAGTCTATGGTGGGGCGGCCCAGTAGACGGTTTGTATATTTGTGGAATTGCGGGTGTTGTTTTCATGTCACGGAACAATGGAAGGGAAATCTTTAGTCTGCTTGTCCAGGAACTGACAATGGAAAAAGTAGCCAAGTATGGAATAGGGAAACGATCGGTCAGGCTTGGTTGGAAAGAAGTGTGAAGGTGGTGGGCACAGGAAACAATGATTAGGAATTGGATATTTCATGAACCCTCCAACTCGACGATCTGTGAAAGAGATTCAAACAAATGGCGAAGTGTAGAAAGCGGATGGACGGGCTTCAAAAATGGGGTGACAATAGTTTTACAGGAGACGTGAGGATCCAACGGTCAAATCGTAGCTCTTGAAACTTCTGAGTGAAAACTATGTAATGGGGAAGAGGGTATGATGTGACAACCCGACTGCAAATTTGTATATCATGAAAGTGAGGGTGCTCTTTGGAGGTGACGGAACAATGGAAGTGCATGCTAGATCCTGGCTCCCTGGGAATCGACAATTGGAAATGTGGCTAGGTATGAAATGGGGAAGCGGTCGGTTGGAGATATGATATAAAAGCATGAGTGAAAATGTGAATCCATGTCTCTCTTATGTATATATACTTCTGCATGTTGCTGGAGAAGTTGTAAACTTATTGCATATACTTGGAAAAAAGTGTGAAGGTAGTGGGTATAGGAAAAATTAACTAGGAATTGGAAATTGTCTGAACCCAACAACCCGACGAACTGTGAAAGAGATTCCAAGAAATGGAAGTGTTGAAAGTAGTTGGACGGTCTTCAAAATATGGTGACAAGGCTTCTTGAGGAGACATGAGGCCCCGATGGTCAAATTGTATGTATCACAACTTTTTAGTGAAAAATGTGTAACACGGAAGAGACAATGATTTGGGAGTTCAGATGTGAATTTGTACATTGTGGAAGCCGGTGTGCTATTTGGAATTCAAGGAATACTAGAAGTGCAGTCCGCCTATCTGGGAATCCGCAAGAGAAAAAGTTCATTGAGTATGAAATAGGGAAACTGTATTCAAATTATAGCTTGTATATTGATATTTGTAATAGATATCTCGTTACCTGGCAAGACATTTTGTGCATGTTTCTCGACAAATTGTCTACGAACAGTTACTATGAATGTTTCCTAGAGGCATGGTAAGTTGTTAGGATTAAAGATCAGTTATTTCATAGCTAGAAAGAAGTGTGAAGGTGGTCTGTACATGAAGCAATGACTAGGAACTGGAGGGGTGAAAGAGATTCCAAGAAATGGCTAAGTATGGAAAGCAGAGGAACGAGCTTGAAAATTTGGTCACAATAGTTTCCCAAGAGACGTGAGGACCCGAAGGTCAAATTGTAGGTCTCAAAACTTTTGGGTGTAAACTATGCATCACGGGAGAGGATATGATGTGGGAGTCCAACATTGGATTTGTGTATCGCAGAAGTCCCGGTGTTGTTTGCAGGTCACGGAATTGTATACTCTGGGAAGATATTTTCTGTATGTTTTTAGAGTTGTATACTTATTGCAAAACCATAATTTTCTAGTCCAATATTTTATCCTCTTAATCATTTTCTATTGAGATTTTACCATTAAAAAGGTTGTGAGCAAATGCTTTGTTGAAGATTAGTTTTTATTGCAACTTGTGGGAGTGATTATGCAGTTGATACATTGTTGCATTACTTTAACATATTAACTTTCGTGAACACGAGGACCAGTCAACCTACGGGCAATCCAGGAGGCCAATAAAGTCAGGTCCAAGTTTAAAGGGATTTTGTTTATATATATTTAAAATGCATTCATATTAATGTATCTTAATAGATTATTCTTTATCCAAATGTAAACCATGTTCGAATTAGAATGGTGTTATGGGCTTGCAATTTTTTGTTCAAATCCAAAAGCAATAGAGAAAAATATATATGACTTTTCATTTCGTATATACAAGAATGTTCTGAAATATAGGAAGCTGTAATATATGCACAATAATATGTACAAGGAAATGAGTTAGATTTAAGAAGAAATACATATTTGAAATAACAAAACCAAACATTGAATATCAGAATAGAACAACTTCAAATATTTATATTCAAATAAACTGGGTCACAAAATACAATTGAGAATACTTCCGAAAAAATAGTTGTCTTTGAATTTGTAAAAAAATATATAGTTCATTACATATTCTGAAAAATAAAAGAGCGTTTGACATAATGACTGGAGTTGGGACTGCCATAGACTACAAATAAAAGATGTACAAGAATGAAGTTTGTAGAAAGAAGAAAGTCGACGATGGAAACAACAAGACCTGGCAAGAAGAAAAACAAAATTTTCAGTCCTTGGTTAAAATTTTGTTAGAGTAAGTGAATGAAAACAGAAGAATGTGATCAGTATCAACTTACTATGATGGTGTCCCATGCTTTGTCATTTTCTTGTTAATGTCCTATTTATGGTTTTCCTCAGCTTTGAGCTTCATTGGCTATCTGGTGGACAACCTTTTTGAACCATTCTTCGATGTAGTTCCTCATGGGCGATAGGTTGATTTCATGGTGTATTTTTATATCGAACAATTCACTTTCCAATTCCCTTAGATCAATAGACAGGTTGTGCAATGCTTCGTATTGCAATAACTGGGAAGAAATTTCAATAGAAATCAACTTGCGGCAATGGAATATGGCTTCCTCCTTGACTGTAAAATATAAAATACACAAAATCATCCAAGAGATGTTGTATGCACTTTCTTGTCTCATTATTCTCGTGAAAATCCATGCAATTTGTCGAAAAATGTTTTTAAATGCACTAACCTGTATTATGGCTATGTCTCGGGGAGCACCCACTGGGTTCTGTAGGAACTTCGGCAAGAAGTGCAATTCATTACCATGATTCTTTAAGAATTGTTTTCAATTCTCTCCCTTGAAAGTAGTCATTGGGTCAGGAAGTGGTAACAAATTTTGAAATACTTGAGGGTATAGGGAGACTTGGGACTGGTTTCCCATCTGGATAATCCATTGGTTCGGAATATAGTTATCGGCGCAGCATGTGACAAGCTCCTTAAAGTAAAAAAATCCGGGGACAAAAGTTGTCGCTGCAATTCCATATGTCGAGATAACTTTATTTTGGGCAGAGGGGGGTGAGTAGTTGTAGTCATAAGATATGGACCAGTGAAAAATTTGGTCCACGAGATCGAAAATATTCAGGGTATCTCCACAGAAATTTTGTCGAGCTGCAGCCATAAGTTGATGAGAATGTTCCTTTGCTCGCCATATTATTTAAAATGGACAGTGCAACATTGTAATATAATCTCCGATAAATCTTGGTTCAATGTGTTTTAATGGGAGAATTCCTCGACCTTTTCACCTTTTAATGCTTGTCTTTTCAATGTGTCTGGTGAATCGTGACTAATAAAGGCATAATTAATGTGAATTGGGAAGCACATGAAGTTGGCGAGGATGGAGGGCAGTGAAAAATTCTCTGCAACTTTTGTTTACCTAGAACCCTGGCAACATGTGAATCTGTGAGAACAGAAGCTGAACAATTCACTAAGTATGGAAACATGGGGTACAATTCTTTCAAAAAGTTTGAGGTAAATAACCATTTTTCCAAACTGATATTGCATTCATGCTATGATGATGCCGTAAAAAAACTAAAATAAGAAACTAATCATATTCCGTAATATTTTCCCATTAATGCATTTTAATGGAGATGTCATCGAGCTTTCAGTGTGTTAATCCCAATCTTTTTGAACACCTGTGATGATCTCTCACTAGTTAAATCATATAATAATTATGTAGAGTTAATAAGAATAATATACAATTAACTCAATGATCAAAATGAGAACCATCCATAGCTTTTCATTTCCAATTTAGGTTTGCAGTTCTAATTTAGGCGGAAGCAATTGAGATGGTACTTTTTTAAACGTGGGAGTCTGGTCGAATTGTAGATAACCAAAGTTTTGGATGCAATATGTATACTCCGAACACGGTGCATGGGAGTTCGATAACGCCTACATGGGAACCCACAACCATAAAATTGACTAAGGAAACGAAGTGGTCGGTCGGACTCATGATGTCAAGATATAGATGGATATAGAATTTGTGAGTCGGCCACCTGGGAACCCGCTATCATAGAAATGAGACTAAGTATAGAAGGGAAAAAAAGAAAGGGAGCCCATAACTGTATGATCCATAGACGAACACTTGGTGTGATAATTGTCAACCAATAGAAATACATCGACTATGGGGCATGGGAGTTCCATAGGGCCTAGCTAGGAACCAGATGGCATAAAATTGCCCAAGTATGGAAACAAAGAGTAGCCGGTCGGAATCATGATGTGAATATATAGATGAATATTGAATTTTTGAGTCTGCAGCCCCAGGAACCCGCGAACATAGACATGCGACTATACTATGTATAGAAGCAGAAACAGATAATAGAGGGGAAGAAGAAAAGGGAAAAAGTGGAAAGTATAGAAGAGGGAAAAAAGGGAATAAAGAACTTTATGCCGCACATAACATCAATTGATCTTAAGTATGGAAAGGTGGGCCGATCAGATGAAGTTATCATAGGCACAATGAGTCTTGCGAGTTGGAGGAGCCCAGGGTCGAATTGTAAATCACTAGAGTTTTGTGTAGAAGATGTATATCCGAACACGGGGCAGGGGAATTCTATAATCGCTTAGGGGGAACTCGAGGCCATAAAATTGGCTAAGTGTCGAAACGGATTGTGGTGGGCCAGACACGTGATATGGAGATATAGATAGATGTAGAGTTTCTTACTTCGCCACCCTGGGAACCCGTGAGCATAAATATGAGACTAAGCATAGAACTAGAAACGAATAATATATGGAAAGAAGAAAAGGGAAGAACGGGTAAGGATATAATAGGAAAAGGGAAGAATAGGTAAGGATAGAGTTCGATGGCACCTAGGCAGGAACCTGGAACCATAAGATTCGCCAAGTATGAAAACAAACGACATTCGGTCGGACTCGCAATGTAAAGATATAGATGGACATGGAATTTTTCACTCTGCCATCCTGAGAACCCGTGAGGATGGATATGGGACTAAGTATTGAACTTGAAATGGATAACAGAGGGGATGAAGATAAGGGAGAACAAATAAGTATAGAAGAGGAAAAATAAAAGAAGCAAAGGACTGTATGGCTCACAGATAAGCACATAGTTTGATAATTATTAATCCATAGAAACACATCAACTATGGGAAAAACATATAATTGAGCAAATTGGAGAACGTATGCAGATCAGAGATTTTTTGCAACCATACCTCTTCGTCTCAGGCATACGCACTGTATTTTCTGCGGTACATTGCAATCCATCTTTGTGCCCAATCACTGTGTTCTTGTTTCAATGTAGCAACACATAGAATACAGTTGACATCAAAGCAAGTTGCTACGTAGGAACACATGAAAAAAAAATGAATACAAATTTATTTATTTGAATACAACAACAAAGAAAGTAGAATTGAGATAAAGAAAAGTCAATATATAGGAATATATGGAGTATCCAAGGGAAAAAATAACAAAGCTGCAAATCAGTGCAACAAATATAGACAGAGTAAATGAAAAACAATTGAATATGGAGCATGGGTAGAAAGGTTAAGAATTGTTTGTTGTGTCCAGTTTTCCAATTTGTTTCTATGAGAAAAAGCACAAAACAAATGGACATGAACATAAGTTCACATGTAAATAAAAACGAGAGGCATATGTACATAAAGTAAATAAAATAGAATAAAAGGAATATAGTAATATATAGTGTTAGAAGAATATACCGTTTATGTATTTTTTGTTTTTATTTGTTCATCCATGATTGTGTTTATAGAATTTTTTTGTGTAAAAAACGTTTGTGCCCAAAATCAATCACAGAGCAGGTAAAACTAAGCAGTTGGATAGCATGGTTTTCTGCAACAAGATAGACATATATGCTTTGAAACATAGAAATATGATTTTTCAATATGTTTGATGTATATTTCAAAATTCAAGTACAATACAAATTGCATCGTGACCAGACCAGTATGTGTACAAACCAGGCAAAGCTAAGAAGTTGGATAGCTTGTTTTTCTGCAACAAGGTAAATATATATGCTTTGAAACATAGAAATATGATTTTGAAATATGTTTGATGTGTCTCTCATAATTCAAGTGCAATACCAATTGTATCATGATCAGACCAGTATGTGTCTAAGATAAAGACATTGCACTGAGAAATGGGCACATTTGACCATACATGGTCAATAAGTGTGTTTTGTACATGGCTTGTGTTGTTCAAAAGAAAGCATAAACTGTATTTGCACATGTACTTTTCCAATTCTTTTGTTTTGGCATTATTTTGTAACATGTCATTATTGAAGTCTCCTACAATGACAATGGTTTCGTTCAGATGCAAATGGTCCAATGCATTGAAAAGAACATTCAGTATGTTAGAGAATGTTGCATGGGGAGAGACATAGAGATTAAGTATTGTAATTTCTGATCCATTGAACAATACTTTTTCAAGCACCATCTCAACATTGTTTTCTTCGAAATGTATATGCTCAAAAATTGTTACATGCTTTTTCACCAATATCATCACCTCGTGTTTAATGTAACTCAGTATGCAATTGTGATTTGGAAATTGTTTGTTTTGCATGCATACCGCCATGTATGTTTCGTGTAAGCACAGAATATCGGATTGCATTGTGTCATAGTCATTGAGTATATCATCCATATGTGCATGTACGCTGCATGTGTTAAGTGAGAGAATTGATACAAATGAGTTTGTTTGTATGGATTGGTAAGCATACTCCAGATGCCACTTTGCGGTATTCCTGAGGCGTTGCATCTCAATATCAAATTTGTGTTTGACTTTGAAGTTATATTTTGTAAGAGGACTTAGAAAATACAGGGAGTCTATACTTCTGACACGGGACAATGCTGTGTATACAAGTCCAAGTATTTGAATTCGAGTAGGCTCAAATGCAACACTATCAAGTGTTATTCCTTATGATCTGTGGACTGTACATGCACATGCAAGTTTAATTGGAAACTGTTTTTGAATCTTTAGTTATCCTGTCTTTGTTGATGTTGATACTGGTTTTGATATTTGCAAGATAGGTGTCCAATCGCTTGCATTGTTTGAATTATATAGATAAGCCAACTTGTTTGCTTGTCGGTGGCCTATACGCAGTTCATGGAATTTAATCTAGAGGACACCAACTTTTTTTGTTTTGGTATAGGCTTTGAGTATTCCATCTGCACCATTGACCAAGCCATCTTGTGAATCATAGTTGCAGGCATATATTTCAGCCAGCATGTCTACTTTCAGGACAAGTTGCAAAGTTAAAGTGGTTGTATGTTCATAGCATGGCACATTTCCATGATTGTCTTCTTCGAGGTTAATTGAATTGATGATGATATCATCACCAGGAATGAGCGATATCATGAACCTATTATGCATTGCAACATCCCTATTCATGTAGAACATGTAAGGGAAGGTTGGGTTTGTTGGTGCAGGTTGCACACACCTCGAATTGATATATGTTAAGTCATCATGTTTTTGGCTATTTGTCCGCATTCTATTCATAATTGCAATAAATGTTTCATCTGTCTGGCGCATTGTAGTATGTGATTAAAAGAATCTAATATTGTCTTTCCAGAAATCATGGGTCACTATTTGCATGTTGACTATAGGTTGTTCAAATATCAAAGAATCTTGGATGGGTTGTTCCTGGTAAATATCCCCACAGAATAGGATGTCAATGTTTCCAAAGTATTTCATGTGCACATGTTTTATGTTTCTTAGCCGGATGTCAATGGAATACAAGAAGCGACTTCCAATCAAAGATGCCTCATATATGAAGACAAGTTGAAGCTCATCATAAATCTTAGACAAAGTATCTAACATTTCCTTGCTGATTGGAAGAAACTGTGACTTGTTAAAAAGCATAAAAAATGCAAAGTGGGTTGGTGGTCCACCTGCATTATATGCATCGTTTCCCTTATATGCAACTATTAGGCCCTTTGGTTTCATAGAATCAGAGGAATTGTTTGAATCATAGATTCGTATAAGCATTTGGAATAATGCTTTTGTTGTGAATGTCTTCCCTGTTCTTGTGCCACTTGTAAGGAACAAGTGCATAGGAGTGTGCATGTTCAAGCATTTTTTAAGTGCAATGTCCTTTAGGATTTTTTGTTGTTCTCGATTCAACAGACATTTGATTATGTGGTGTTCATTATTTTCAATAAGGAAAGGATGTTTTGTTACTTGAAAACCAAGATTGATACATTTTTCAATGCTGCATGCTTGATGACGAGGCAAATCTTCTTGTAAGTCATAGGACTCGCAAGGAGTTCTAGTTGTTTTTCATTTTGTGAATGTCTCATTAAGATTTTCAGGGTTTTCTAGTTCATTAACTGCACTTTCTAGATCACCCCATGTTGGATTAACATTGTAAGTAAATCTAGATTCATTGCACTATAGTCTCAAAGGCAACATACGCAACTTCCCATGTAGCGAAGTTATGTTTTAATGTGCTTTCGTTTTCATTGAACGAAACATATAAAAGTAGTTTTTCTCTACAATAGTTTTCATAGTCAGTATGTTTGTTGTATTTGACAAACTGTATCACAGACGATTTTTTTCTTTTTGACATGGGTGCACCATTTTTTTTGTAATGCGATACGAATTGTGATAAGCAGATATGCTTAATAGGAGATGGATGTTGGAGGTAATAATCTATAATAGAACGACAGAGCATGTCCTCTGAATTGTTAGGCTCTTGTTGTAGAAAAGACGACGGTTTAAGCATAAATGTGTGTTTCTCAAGTGGAGATGTGTTTATTAAGACACATTTTCTTGAACTACTATTGAGGGGCAAGGAAAGTGAAATGTGGATTGCTTGTTGAGAAGACATTTGTTGAATATTAAGTAATGTATTACCAAGCGTGTGTATCATTTCTATAGCATCAATATGACTTCTTTCATGTTCTTTCCGTATTCTTATGAATGCACTTGTCATGGATTTGTCAACCTTTGTCATATACGAGGTACAGTATGACACTGCAGCATATGCATTGAGGACATACTGTGCATATGTATTTACATTCCACATAACTGGCATTTCCTTGGAGAAACTATTGTTCCAGATATGGGAAAGTTTTCGTTCAAGGCAAAAAGTTGGTTGTTTAAGCGTACATTGCATGGCTTGGATGTACTCATCTTCTGTTAATTTTAGCTCTGTCAAGAAGTCATCGAAGCTCATTAACTCATCGAAGTCTTGTTGTTCTAGAAATGCAAACAAGGATCTATATTTCTCAACAGAAACATTGTTTTCTAAACTAAGTGCCTCTATGATTCTTGTTGTTCTCATCGACGGCATGGGGAAGTTGTATATGCAATGCGATTTTTTTCGTTTTTTACAACTTTTTGTATGATAATGTCTATGAAATTTGGCAAGTTCTGGATCCAAATGATCTATGTTTCATGTTATGTATTTGTCCACAAAATGTTCGATCTGTGATTTGTTGTCATCTCAATAGACCGGTGCACCCTCTATCCACAATAGTGTGTGGTCATGTTCACTCCCCCTATTATGGAATTCAGTCACAAAAAAGTAGTCTGATATTTTTCCGAAAAACATTTCATCATGGCATATCAATTGTCTCAAAGCATTTATTCTATGTTTATAGTAGCGAGTACATGTCACTGGGTATTTTATTATGAGGTAGTCAATCCTATCATTGTCCAGTGTTTCTGTTTGTTTTTTACGTTTCCTGTTCTTATGAAAGTCAGACACCACAAACACCAATGGATCCCACCGATGCTC
Organism: Picea engelmannii; assembly: GCA_009831015.1. NCBI lineage: Eukaryota > Viridiplantae > Streptophyta > Pinopsida > Pinales > Pinaceae > Picea > Picea engelmannii. The sequence continues at coordinate 312,612 of ML785214.1, read as the reverse complement.
TACACTTGTTAATGTGATTAAAAATGTTGGCGACACCAATTGTCGGATCATTGGAAAAATAGTTTTCTTTTTTTTTTGCAAATAGTCAGGAGAGATACAAATTTTTTTGAAATCTATGTATCCAATATCAAATTTCAGGATTTTTTCTAGGTTTAATTTGTACTTGACATCTTTGGCCCAAAACTTTCTTCCTTGTAGCTAGCCTTTTCATATTCGAACCCACATGCAAGAGAGCACTTTCTCTATTATTATGTGCATTGTTTTGAAAAACAAATTTGTTATGTGACAGGAGAAGCCACTGCTTGAATGTAGCAACTCCCATCGAACCATTTTATGATAACTGAATCGTTCTGTAATGTCACTGGGACGTGGATCTCCATAGAGCAATGTTGGGAAGTTCATTTCCTTTGCAAATTTTTCCTTGAATATTCCAAGTGGGCGGTGCCCCTCAATAGGTGAAATTTCGACAATCTTGTCTTGCAAGTCACGAATGCGCTATGAATCAGTGAATCCATGCTCCAATGTCTTAGGAGGTGTTTTAGTCTCTGATTCATTGCTTGTATCAAATTCAATTGCAGTTTCAAGAATATGTTCTTAGCTTTCATCCCCTTCTCCGATAACACTATTCCAGTTCTCATTTATACAAATGTTATGTGCTTTGTACAGGGCCCTGGAACATAATTATATTAATTCTTTCATGACAACATGCACACACACTTTACCTGTCTGATATGCATTCTTGTATTGCAAGCGTCTTTTGAGAGCCATAACAATTGTCAATGTATCGCTAATGAATTGTGGCAAGGCTTTTTGCACAACATCTGGTTGGACAGGCACATTAATAATTGATCATGTTAAGCCCATTTGGGGTCATTTATAGCCCCAGGGTATTATTTGTGCAAATGTAATTCGCAGAGACACAAGTCTCTCTTCAAGCTCTGTAAGTGCACTTACATCTAGTAGTGGTTTATTACATCTTATTTCGTCAAGCGTTGCAAACTGTGGCAGTTTTCCATTTTCAAGTGATTGTTTGCATGGAAGACAAATTTTTCCACTGGAAAATGCTTTATTATTTTCTGTCAAGCGGACGTATTATGCTTCCAAATTGGGCGTGAAAGACTTAGTGTTTTTTGCGAAATTTAATTGATCGCAAATTGCACATGCAATTGAAGGAGTGTCTTTGATTTGTTTCACATAGGTCTATCTTGCATATTTCTTCTGTAGAGAGGTAGGCCCAGAAAGTGTTTGCTGGTTTTCATTGGTAGTAGTGCATGTTGTTGGTTCTAGCCCAGGAAATGTGATTTTTTCCTCTTGGACAGTGCCATCACAATCATGGGATATGTGACCATACATGTTTCTCTTCTGTTGTGCATGAAAAAATTTCTTTATCTTGTGATATGTCAGTTTTTGTCTATATGGAAGCGTAGTAATGTTTTTTTTTTCTCTCACATATGACCTTTTTAAAGTTGTGATAATTTAGTCTACGTTTTTTGTTCAAGGGCAAGATGACCTCATGGAAACTGGGATGACTTTCATTCTAATTAAATAACATAGGATGTTTATGCATATTCGATGTGATTTGGATGGCATTGATAATGGACCCTAAACCGGTAGTATTTCCCATACCATCAATGGATTTTTTCCTCTCACATATGACCTTTTTCAAGTTGTGATAAGTTAGTCTACGTTTTTTGTTCAAGCCCTCTATGGCATGATCACAACTGGGATGACTTTCATAGATGACATTTTTCAAGTTGTGGTAAGTTAGTCTATGTTTTTTGTTTAAGCCCTGTATGGCCTCATCACAACTAGGATGGGTTTCATTCTCATTAAATAGCATGCTACGAGTATGCACATTCGATGTAGTTTGGGTGGCATGGACACTGGACCCTGAACCAATGGTACTTCCCATCAAAGGTTGATAATGGATATGTGGAGTATCTATTTTCAACGAGATGATGTCAATTGTTCAATCACAGTTTGAATCGGTACACCATGAATGGACACTACCATCTGGAAGAGTCGACCAGACCTGGATATTTAATATGAATAGGACATATAGCCATTGCAAACAGAATATGCCACCCTCCACATTTTCTTTTTTATATGGTAGTGCCATGTTTACAAGGTATTCTTGCCAACTTACAATTGTCGACATATTTTCTAGGAGATATGGCGAAAGGTGTTGATGCAAACAACTAAAATCCTATTGGATGCCACCTATAATTGCATTGCGAAAGGATTTTACAATGTAAAGATGCAACGACTGCACATTGAACTGTGTTGCTACCAAATAGCAAATTTCATTTAACAGACTATCTCCACAACTAGATGCAACAATTGTTTCTATTTGCAAGACATGGTACAATACATGATCCATAATTCATTTCCATTGTGATTCAATGTCTTTTCAAATGAGGGACAAGTAAATATGAGGTCCTCCAAGCTTGCACAAGGATAATTTTCTATACACTAGTGGTTCACAATGACCATTTATAGGATTGGCATCATGGAACAAGATGCAATATGGATCGCTGGATGTAGTTTTGTTAAATAGTAGATATCTTGTTTTTCTTGTTAGTGACAAAATTCCAATTGATACATTGAGCCACTTAGACAAACACCGTATAACAAATGTATCTCCCCAAATTCCCCTCATGAGAAGGTAGAATTGCAGATGAAGACAACCATATCTTTGAAAAATATGTACTGACATTACATATTCCATGCAACTGCCAAAGAAATTCAGATGCCAATTTGTATTCATATGACTCCAATGCCTCAGCGTCACCATTTTTTAAACAGTCCAAGAAATAATCTATCAATCCATTGCGCAGGTCGGTCGAGGAATAAAAAAAATGCAATAGAACTTGAAATGCATCGAAAAGGAAATCCCCTACAATATACAAGAATGCATCGAATCTAAAAAGACCATTGGTATGAAATACCTGGTCGATGCTCTCATGGACAGTGGACTCTATATATATTTCATAGGACTCAACATATTTACTTGTTTCATCTCTTAAACCATGATTTTCAATATGTTTCTTACCTATATTCAGTTCATATGCAACAAAAAAAAATAAAAAAAAAATAACAGCAGAAAAAGAACAGAAGAAAAAGACAAATAGAAAATTACAAGTGCAGAACTGCATAACAATTCTGCTATCTATCCTTCGAACTTCTTCTTATCAAATTCAATCCTCCCTAGCCACCAGCGCATATGAAAAGCAAACAAAATTACAGTGACCAATGAACCAAACAGAATAAACAATGCAAATAAATAACACTATAAATTTGTTGAGCACAAAGGTCGAGTATTCAAGGTATATAATTTTTTATCCTATTCCTGGTGTGCATCCTATTAGAGGCAGAAGATGATTTTCAAGACACAAAGCACAGGACAAAGGAAACAGGTGGATGAAGTTTACCCTGGCAGATGCTTGCCCCCTGTGACAACTCCAAATTCGTTTTATAAAACCGTTTGCATTGCTATTTTGGGATAGGTATGGAAAGATAGCCAGAAAGTGGAAGTTGGCATATGTCATTGGAAGGGAATGGTTTCCCAGGAAAAAAATGTTAATATTATGGTAGCTGCGGGAGGTATTTACCTCCACGTGTGAACCTGACGAGAATAGAAGACTCCAGAAAGAAAGAGGAAACCCTAATGAGTTGGCTAATAACCCTAGAAGTTTTGTCGTCTCAAGAAGATAATTTATTTTAGGTTATTGGCCTCCAAGAGAAGAAGTTGGCCATAAATAATAATAATATACTGAACAGACACATATCCATAAGGAGAAGTTGGCCCCAGTAAATCTGGCAGAACCAATATAAATACAAGGCGCTAGTTCTCATTTGACAGCATCTCAGAATTGTAGTTCCCAGTTTGGTGTGCACTGCAGTTCCCAGTTTGGTGCACAAGTGTGGAGGAGAGCTGCAGGTGCAGCTACAATAGTATCAAGTTTTTAGTATTGGCTTGAATATCTCTTGGCTAGAGTTTGGACTATCTGATCAGTTTTTTTTGTGATGCGTTATCCTTGGGGAAAGGTGCGCTACCCTTTGTTTGGCTATCTAGCCTAGGGTTTGCTTCTGGAGGAATTCTCAGTCAAGGTTAAGGTGCTCGGAGGGTGGCTTCTGCCTATGGTTGGGTGACGAGGGTATCATCAATGGTAAAACGAGCACACCATATTCTATATTCTAACAAGTTATGGGCCCACACCCCCTTCAGTCAGCCTAAAACTCTCAAAGGAAGCATAACCGCTAGATATTGAGCTCGTTAAGGAATTGTTGCTAGGGATACTAGCATAAGCAGCTTGCAAGACACTGTCACTAGGGTTACTAGCAGGAGAAGTTGTAGAAACCCTAATCCTCTTGTTGAGGAACCTTAAGTGAATGGATTGACCTAATCTCTAAATAGATCAATGTGCCCTATCCCAACGCATCTCTTGGTACTCTCAGAAAGCCAAGACGTGAAGTTTGAATTTCTGGTCAAATCAAGGGTTTGACCAAGTCAAGCAGCCATGACGAACTCTATGAAGTCTGAGAACAAGTTATATGGAGCCTCTAACTTCAGAGCATGGAAGACAAGGATTGACCTCATCCTTGCCAAGAATAAAGTACTGGATATCATGAAAGGAAAGATCGTGAAGCAAGAGTTTGAAGAAGGAGAAGAGAAGGAACCACATAACATTGCAGCTATGGAGAAGTTCAAAGATGTTGACATCAATTCCATGAGTATCATAGTGGATTCTGTAAAATACCACTTGATACCCTACATCTCCCATTTTGACTCATCAAAGAAGATGTACGATGCCATAACAAATCTCTTCTCAGTCAGAAACATCGGTCAAGTTATGAGTATGAAGAATGAGCTCCGTAACATGAAGATGAATGATGATGACAACATAACATCATACTTTGTAAGAATCTCCCAGTTAAGAGATCAACTACAAGCTATTGAAGAGATCACTTCAAAAAAGGAATTGGTGAACATAGTACTGAATGGTCTTCCCAAGATGTGGGATGCATTTTCCACAAGCATGAACACAAGGAAGGAGTATCCAGCATTTGAAGAACTTTGGACTTGTTGTTCTCAAGAAGAATCAAGGATCAATGAAAAAGAGAAACCCCAAAAGAAGTATGATGATCAAGCCTTCACAGCAAGATTCAAGAACTTCAGGAACAAAAGGAAGTTTGGTTCAAGAAGGAAGCCAAAACAAGAGAAAGACATTTCAAAAGTACAATGCTTCAACTATCAAAAGTACGGTCACTACAAGAATCAATGTCCCGAGATAAATAAAAGGAAAGACAAGCATCGATTGCCAAAGAAAAGGAACTTACAAAGAAGACTAAGCAGGATGGAAGAGACTTCTTCTTCTAAAAAGGTAACAACACTCTTCTTATTCCTTGTACATATCTTTTTTTCATCATCTCTGTACATATCTTGCATATCTATAATATGTTCCAAGAAGAACTATACCCATGGAAGAACAAACAAGATGGAAATGGATATCATTAGATAATACACATGAAAAGATGAGATACAAATCATGTGGAAGCTATTAAATCAATCATGAAGAAAACTCAGTAGAAGCAAAGACAGAAAGAAGTCAGCAATCAAGAGGAAATTGGAAAAAGACTTATGATGTTTTGTAGAAGACAACAAGACATAAGCGTGGACTCTATTAGACAAGATAGCCAATTATATATTGCAGAAGACAATAAGGATGCAGATGGAAGCATGGAATCTATCAGACGGAGGGAGCCGATTATATGCACTCTTACATGAAGCAAGGGTTAGGAGGGAGATAATCCTATGATCCATTGAATATGATGAAATACATATCCATGGTAGCAGCCATGAAAAGACAGTATGTGTTCAGTTCAACCACTAAGAAGACTTCTTCGAAGAGAAGCCTTAAAGTATTCCTGGTTCTCCATCGAGATTCATGATACTATGATGAAAGGAAGTAATGGAATCTATAGGGCATGGAATCTATAAGAAACTCCATGGACCCGAGAACTAAAGAAAAACATGAAGATTCCAAGAAAGAAAGAGGAACCAGAATAACCAGTCATTACATCAAGAATCATAATATTACCAGCCTGATATGAAAGCAATCAAGCAGAAGAACTGAAAGTCGTGATGAAGAACCGTGTATGGAAGACTTATGAACTAAAGCATTGTGAGACCTAGAACTAGAGGTTCTCCCAGATGGAGGGAGAAGACTATGATGATTAGTTATTCCAGTACACCAGACATATCACTACATGAGTCATTATATCATTCGCAAAATCCATGAGTTGGAGTTCTAGATCAGATGAATGCAAAGAATGTTCTCCAGAGAAAGTGAATAAAGAGCAGATGAAAAGCAATCTCAAGACTTTGAGGCATACCAGAAAGAGACTCATGTATGCAGATAAGAAGAAGATAACTTGGTGCAGAAACTCCAGTGCACAGCAGAAGCATGGTGAAGATTTCCTATAACATAAAGATGACTACTCAGTAGATCAGATCTCATGATGGAAGAAGAAGTGCCACATGGATATGTTCCAGCTTTCCAACTATGATATACTCTATTGTTCAAATCTACATGAATCCTTCACAGTGTTCCAGACTAAAGTACATTTGAAATCAAGCATTACATTATCCATGATGAAATCCAGAAAGGAGAAAATGATTCTCCAATACATATCTCCACAGATGAGCAGATAAGAAGACATTTTGGTAAAGCTCCTATCCAAGATGAAAGAGTTTGCATACTCAAGCTAGAACTCATGGAAACAACTTCCCTCTTATTGAAAAAGGAAGAAATGACTCTCCAAGTTAGGAGGGAGCACTAAAAACATTATTGAAGACATTCATCCTTAAATTTGAAAAATAGTCCATCTTGGACAGATACTTTCCTGTTCAGAAAGTGGATTGAGATTTCTGACGGGTAGTGACTTTCCATTGTGGTTAACACGGGAATTATTTTGATTTTTGATGTATCATAGACAATGACTACCCATTGTGTTTAACATGGGGAGTGGTCTAGGGCAATCTCTCTTCTTGAGGGTTACTCAAGAAGACTGGCCCGCCTCACCGGATAGCTATTTCTCCTTGTGGTTAACGTGAGGAATGGTCTATTTTGGAGGTTGATGCAGGACAGTCTTTTCCTATTGTGGTTAACGGAGGAAATGGTCTAGACAGTCATTCCTTAGGGTTTACACATTCTCTCCAGGGTGCACTTTGATTAGTGTAGGAGGAATGGCCCATAGTGGGGAATGGTCCAGGCTCAACAATCAGGGATAAACATTCCTTAGGGTTATACATTCTCTCCAGGGCACACTTTGATTAGTGTAGGAGGAATGGCCCAGGGTAAGGAATGGTCTAGACTCAGACATTCCTTAGGGTTTATACATTCTGTCTAGGGTGCACTTTAATTAGTGTAGGAAGAATGGCCTAGGGTGAGGAATGGTCCATGCTCATAAATCAAAAACAATCATTCTTCCTTGTTTGAGAAGAATAGGGAAGATAGCCCATTGCTGATGAGGGAATATATTCTTTCAAATCTCACAAACGTAAGGGAAAGATTGGCCCAGATGATTCTGTTTATTTTTAACAATATTTTTCTGTGCAGGATGGCATCAGAGGATTGTTATGGAGACTACCTATCTCCAGACAGTAGAGATATATTGTTGTGGTGAATATGTTCCACTATTTTGAGGTAGATATTCTTTCAGAGATCAGAGATGTGAGTGAAATATTGGCCTAGACAAATCAGTTTATATCATAACATTGTTTCTATGCAGGTTGCTATCAGATGTTTGTTATGAAGACAATAGATATAGACTACTTTGGTGGATATGTTCCACTGTTCATGAGGCAGATATTCTTTCAGAGCTCACATATGTGAGTGAAAGATTGGCCCAAATAATTCAGTATATATCATAACATTGTTTCTATGCGGGTTGCTATCAGATGATTGTTATGAAGACTGTGTGACAATAGATGAGGACTACTGTGGTGGATATGTTCCACTGTTCACAACCATACGTTGTTGATCAAGTACTTGTGTGTTACTTGGTGTGGTAATGAACCACTGGATTGTAGTTATGTACTACTTTGGATAGACACAGTTGTGTTCTATTTATGTTCTAACTGCCTTGAAGACTATCAACAATTTATTGAAAATAATCACCATCCAGACGAATGATGAACAAAGATTTTCAAGACGAAAATTGGTTCAGAGCATTTACTCCTCTATATTATAAGAGTGGCTCTTGTATCACTCTATGGTGTGAGTGACTTATCCAGCATCATGTCTAATTACTTAGATAAAGTATGGTTTCGAGAGATGATGCAGCTCATGGTGATGGTGATGCTCATGATCTAGTCATGATATAGTCTAGATGATTATATTGATGCTACCGGATAAATGGTATGTTTTTGTGCTCAAGTCCATTACCTGTAATACCTCCCTAGCTAGGAGGGAGTGTTAATATTATGGTAGCTACAGGAGGTATTTACCTCCACGTGTGAACCTGACGGGAATAGAAGACTACGGAAAGAAAGAGGAAACCCTAATGAGTTGTCTAATAACCCTAGAAGTCTTGTCGGCTCAAGAAGATAATTTATATTAGGTTATTGGACTCCAAGAGAAGAAGTCAGCCAGAAATAATAATAATATATTAAACAGACACATATCCAGAAGGAGAAGTTGGCCCCAACAAATCTGGCAGAACTAGTATAAATACAGGGCACCAATTCTCATTTGACAACATCTCAAAATTGCAGTTCCCAGTTTGGTGCGCACTGCAGTTCCCAGTTTGGTGCACACATGTGGAGGAGAGCTGCAGGTGCAGCTACAACAACAATAAGTTTTCAGTATTGGCTTGAATATCTCTTGACTAGGGTTTGGACTATCTGATCAGCTTTTTTTGTGATGCGCTATCCTTGGGGAAAGGTGCGCTAACCCTTGTTTGGCTATCTAGCCTAGGGTTTTCTTCTGGAGGAATTCTCAGTCAGGGTTAAGGTGATCAGAGGGTGGCTTCGGCCTATGGTTGGGTGACGAGGGTATCGTCAATGGTAAAATGAGCACACCATCTTCTATATTCTAACACAAAAAATAAGAGGAGAACTTTTGGTTTTCTGTTTCTATATCTCATTGTAACTGTGACAGATCTGGGTTCTCTGCCTAGCATCGACATTCAAAGAGGAGCAAGACGTTTGGAAGAAAACAGACTAAGGAAACATATGGTTTCCAGGAACAGATAAAATGAGGAGAAGATTATGAAAAAAATGTTCCTAACGTATGGTTTTTAGGAAAAGGGAAAACAAGGATTTTTGTTTTTTATATGTCACCATGGCTACGAAAAAGGTGGGTTTTGTATAGAACATTGACATTCAAGAACAAGGAAAATATTCTAGGTGTAGAAGTGACAAAGAAAGATGTTCTGCAACAGGGTTGCGACACAGGGAAACCTAGTATTCAAAACACTTCCTTCCAAGTTGCAAATAACAAGCATCAAACAAGGAATAACAACGAAACCATGGCACAAAAACCACAATGAAGGATGACAGAAACGCAACTCGAAAACCTGCAAACCACAGCAACAGGTCCAACTGCTTGCAAAGTTGAAGAATAAAAAACCAATGGACAACCAGAAAGAGGTCCAACTACAGTTCCAGGAGATCAACTTTGCAAAGTTGAATCAAACAACAACAACCAACATCAAACCAACCAATGAAAAAACATCAACCAATGAAGCAGTAATGTCGGTGAAAAATAACATTGCCCAAATTCACTGCAGACAACGTTGTATCAAAAAAATGGAAGTAAATTGTATTGTAACACAACCGTAGAATAAGCATTTAAGGCTCTAAGGCCTGTTAGGTAAACACTTAAAGATATCAAAACCGTCAAAGGGCATCACACTTTGCAAACATTTAAGAATTCATGCACAACAATGAAAAATAATCTCGATACATGCAACAATAAAGAAATTAGAAAAAATAACAAAAATAATAATAATAAATTTAAAAATAAAATAATAATAATAATAATAATAAAGCAATAGTTAGAACATTGGAGACTATGCTAAACTTTGGATATCAAAACATTTCAATATGAATAGTGCAAATAAAAAAAAATGTAGATGATTAATACTTTGGATATGGCAACATATAAATCATTGGGAATAGCGAAGCTTGCAATAAGACCTCAAATTTTTTATTCAATGAGTTCATGACATATATGGATTTTTTTTATTGTATAAAAAATAAAAAAATAATGTTTTTTGTTCTCTATCTTGAACAATAGAAATTATGCAAAAAATTGTGGTCAAACGAAAAACTATTATAATGTCAACGAATTGTCAATCGCTAAAAACTTTGTATACCTAAACATTTTTGTATGTACACTACAAATTCAAAAATACCATAGATGTTAAAAAAATTGGATATGACAACATATAATGCATTGGGAATAGCAAAGCTGGCAATAAGACCTCAAATCTATTATCCAATCACATCATGACATACATGGGTTTTTATATTATATAAAAAATAATATTTTTAGTTCTATAGTTCGAACAACAGAAAGAATGAAAAAAATTGTAGTCAAACAACGAACTAATATAAATTCAACGAATTATCGATTGCTATAGTCCCTCTGCGCCTTCCGCGGGGACTAGTAACATATAAAATAAACACAAATTTATGATATATTAATAAATTCAATCATTTTAATGGTTAGTATTTTTATTTACAATTGTAAATTGATTAAATATGTAAATACAATCACAATTATTTAATCATGAAGATTTCCAAGCATCAAATAATATTCTCGTATGATTTCCCTTTTATTCCTACACAATTATTTTTTCATGAAGATTTCCAAGCATCACATAATATTTTCATTTTGTCATGTATATGGTTTAATTTTTAACCTTATAAGGAAATGGGTGATTGTGGTGTTACAATTAGAAAATATCCATAATCCAGAATTGTATTAACTCAATAAATACCACATTACAACATTATGATAACATGTAAAATAACATGACATCTTGTAAGGATTAGCCAATACTAAGTCCATGTACATTAGATTGTACTTTTTCAACACTCAATCAATCATTTGGACACCTTCCTCTTCAACCAGACTTAAGCAATAAGATTACATTCCGAAAATATCCATAAAAATTAATTTTTTTTTAAAGTGTTACAAATTATTATCAATAAAAGAGTCATACCTTTACATTAAAAAAAATTAATATGAATTTATAGAATTAATTACAACTAATACATTTAGAAAAGTTGAGCTTTCCTAAATAAGTAAATAACCATTGACAATTCATGTACTCTTGAAATAGTTTGTCTATAAATACAAAAAATTATATACAGGTTGGAAATTATGTAATGATTTTTCTTTTCACAATTTAAATGAGATTAAATACTAACTTTGTTGTTCCAAGCAAGAGAGAAAATCATGACCATGCTCATTTCTTAGTAGAATAGGAGTCAACTACAATTCATAATACAATAAAATTTCTATAGCTCTGAAGAATTACCCGTGCATAACATTGACTTGTTTAGGTTCCTCCATAATAACAACAAAAACATAAGCAAAGATGTTGCTCAAATCCAAAGAAGGTGTGTGGTCTCGTTCCTCCATAATAAGAATAATAACAAGAGAATAAGAAATGTACAATACTATCATAAAAGATGGTATCATGCCATACCACAGTTACAAGTCATTAATAAAGGAAGAGTCTAAGAGATGGATTTTAATAATTTATCATTATAGAAAAAACCTTGTAAAAATGAAACTTAGGAAAAATGAATGATGTTAAAACCTTGACACAAAGTAATTAAACAACCAAGGCATCAATATTTTCCATACACATCAATATCGGTTAGTTTCACCTTGACAGAAAGCACACAACCAAAGCATCAATATTTTCTGACCATAGACATCAATATCGGTTAAGTTTCATTTGACAAGAGAGGTTCGATATGTTAGTTGAGCACAATCTCTCCTTGCTTTATTAAAAGATATAAAATGCATTAAAATATGTAGTGGTATCAAAGATAAATACTTCTTGGAAAAATGGGATAGTAGCTATATAGAGCTTATAAGACACTAAACTTTTGTCAAACTTCGCGTGTTTGTTTACTTTTTAATAGATAACCTAGATAACCTAACATTTAGTGATGAAGGAATCACTATGCTTTGTATAGATGTTTATAAAAGAATTATTTGTCAATTCAATGGGAGCGTGAAAGACATTCCAATGAAGCATTAGGATTCCTATTAATTTCCTCCCTCCTCCAAAGTGTTAGCACATGCATCAAAATATAACATATCTTTAGAATTCCAATAATAATAATATACGTAATTTTATAAATATATACTTAATATACTTATAGTATATAAGTAATATACTTATAAAAAATTTATTTGTCAATTCAATGGGGGCGTGAAAGACATTCCAATGAAGCATTAGGATGCCTATTAAGTTCCTCCCTCCTCCAAAGTGTTAGCACATGCATAAAAAAGATAGCATATCTTTAGAATTCCAATAATAATAATAATATACTTTGGATGGTAGAACCAAAAATCCTTTTATTATTTTTAATAATAATAATTAATACATATACAAACTACTATATTCTTAATAACATTGTTTGTATGGTCCAAGCTTAAAAAATTATTATACAGTAGTGGAGTGCCTTATTATCCACGACAACGATGAAAAGATTCTTCAGCAAGTGTTCAGTTTCGTTGCCTACTCAGAAACTCTATAGAAGATATCGATCGTGCTATTATTCTGCATCCATGTCAAAACAAAATCCAAAACATAAAACTTAAAAGCACGACAATTCTGATGGTCATCTGAAAAATCAAAATGATAAAACATTTAACCCTTTTATATAAAAAAACAAAATAAGAAATATGATAAAACATTTAACCTTTTTATATAAAAAACGAAAAAAAAAAATATGATAAAATATTTATTCTTTTTATATAAAAAAAAACAAAATAATAAATATGATAAAACCTTTTATATAAAAAATTAAAACAAAATAAGAATAAAAAATAGTAAAAGAAAAATTAAATTAAATTATAAATCAATCACCAAAAAAAAATGGCAAGGAAAAATACTTACCCAACACACACTACCATCTATTTGATTCCACGTGAAAGAAGTGTATACACAAGTGTTTCAATATTTCTTTGTTTGCTATTCTTAAAATTTCCTCAGAACGATCAACTAGTTAAGACTCATTAGGTTCATAAGATGTTGTTAAAAAGTCATAGTTTTAATAGTTCCAATCTTATAAATAGAAGCATAAACTATACCATCTAAAATATTTTCCTTCCTTTTGTGTGTATGTATAATCTTGATGGAGTAACAACAATGTTAAAAACGCTTTCTTTTACTTCTTACTTCCAACTAAGTGTTATAGAAGTTTTGTGCATCACAATTGGACAAGAAATGCCTACCTCATTGTCTTTTGTAGAAAATCCGATTTGGTCTCTTAGCATGCTAAAGGACTGCATTTACGAAGACTAGTGAGCTAGGATTAGTAAGATTGTTTAGAAAATCAGAGAACAAAATAGGTGTGGAATATGGTTTTGTATAAATTTTTTAACTATGAAAAAGTTTCGTGGAAGGTAGTGAGTAAGAGTTCAATCTATCTTTTCCAAAACCAACTATTTGTGAAAAAAAGTCACTAAATTCTTATGGCAAAAACAAATCTGCACATAATAAAAATAAATGAAACCAAATCAAATAAGAAAGTAAATACTCAACCACTGCATCTAAAATCAATTAACTAAATACCTTACCATATTTATATATAGCGAGGTAAAGTTATCTTCACATGTTATATTTCACCATCATATATTATTTTATGATATATCTCAAGGTATATAAGTAGATTTCATAATGTATATTTCATGGTATATAAAACTAGCACAATCACATTAGTAAAATGGTTGATATAAGGCGATAGACTTCACTAATTTGGAAATAGAATTGATCTTTATATATCTAAAAATACAATATATAAAGGCATTTTAAAAAACATCAACTTAAATGTATCATTTAAATACATCAATTAAAATGCATCCTATATATGATGAAGATGAATATTATTAACTTCCACTAAGACTGAATTGGTCTATTAGACCTTAAGAGGGTAAGTAATTACTTGTGATTCTTTAGAATTTTGTATCTATGCTCGAAAAGCATTAAGAGATATTTTCCAAGATCACCATAGTTTTGTTGAGTAAATAGGTTAGGAAGGTTGATAGTGTGACAAATATTTTTAAAATTAGATCTAATCTGGGTATAGGCTAGAAAATCTAAGAGAAAGTGCTTTTCATCTTCAACTTCTTAGTGTCACAAAGGTGACACACTCTTTCATCCCAGGGCATTTTAGTCTAGTGAGAATTTGTTCTTATCTTAGCAATGTTTATTTTTTTCTTTACACTTATCAAAACAAATAGATAATTTTGATCTTCTAGATTAGGGTTGATTACATCCTTATAACACCTTAAATTTCTTTTTCCTCTAACTCTTTATCACACCACATTTTATCCTTAAATTTTGATTTGATGATGTTTTTAATAGTATATTTATTATGCAGAATGGTGTCTTCCAAGATTCTCCAATAGTTTATCCAAGACCGGGCATCTTTATGACATCCTCGCTTGAATTGATTTTGAAGCAATTTTAGGAAGCCTCTTGTCTTCCATGTTGTTAAATTTGTTCTTACACATTAGGTATCTAGACACATATGTGCGCTCAATGGGGGAGAGGATTCTTTCTAAGAAGAGGATGGGATAGGGTGTATTTCCTTTAATTTTGAGATTATATGTTATAAAATTCTTTTTTATTTTCTCTATCTTTCTCCAAGATTCATGAGAGATACTACAGCCCCAGACTTGACATCCATAAAGAATAGCATGTGTAACGAGAGTCTCAAAGAGGAGTTTCTTCTTGTCCCAAATAAAAAGAGGAGTTTCAAGCCCTTAATAAGATTTTCATCTCCCAATAATCCTTTTCTTGATGCTATAATTCCAGTTCATCTTGTGGTGAATATCAATTCCAAGATATTTGCATGAAGTCACTTCCTCCAAGTTGTTGTTGTCATATACAAAGATATCATAAGTGATATTATTGGATTTAATAATAATGACCTTAGTTTTATCAATATTAACAGTCATACCCATATTGGAGAAAAAAATCCTTGAGGATTCTTAGTTGGTTTTCCAGATCATGGGGGCTGCTTGCCATAAGAACGATATGATAAGCATAAAGAAGAAGATTGATGAATATACCAGTGAGATTAGGTCCGGCACAACCTTCTTTTTCCAAGCAATATTCTAACTTATCAATGTATATGCCAAAAAGGATAGGGGACAAGGGACAACCTTGTTTTACTCCAATATTGTCGTTATTCTCTTTCGACCAACCCTCAATGTTTTTAAACTTAACAATAATTTTCTCATACATCCTTATTGCAACCCTCAACTCTAGAGTCACTTATATATATATATATATATATATATATATATATATATATATATATATATGAAAATTGACCATGTATGTTAAAATATTAAAAAAATTACTTAATACATGCAAATGCAATATATACAAAACAAATTACATAATACATTTAAATGATATATATATATATATATTAAAAATAGAAAAATATTACAATAATTGTATAGAAAGTCTAAGAAAATGGATAAAAAACATGGCTTTATTAGGTTTTTGGGATCTCATGTTTTAACCAAACTTTAAAATGCATCACATATATTTAAATTCTATAGCAAAGGTCATGCATAGTACGGGTTACAAATTAGATAGTAGATGGAAGTTGCAACTTGCATGGATATCACATTCCATAAGTTACAAATATTAAACTATTGAGAGAGGTAAGGCTCATTAATATTAAATTGCAATTGGAGTGATGGAAATTGACTTGGTTTTGTTGAAGGTAGAAAACACCTTCTTGCACACTTATTTTCTCATTATATTTAGTTTTTGAGAATCCACATTTAAATACCTTCCCACTTGTGTTTTTAATGTCTTCCTAATCTATATAATAAAAATAAACATTATTTCAAATTTTGCAATCAATAACTTTTATTATTATTTTTATAACAACCATTTGTAACTACTTTTTTCCTTTTTGTAGGCTATAGTTATCTTGGCATCATTGCATGCATACTACTTAATGTTTGGTTGATTTTTTTTGTACAATGAACCATAGAAAGAAGTCAGAACCTCTTATTTGGTGATTTTCAAATGTTATATCAAGGTAAGTTATATCAAAGTAATTTGTGAAAGTTGTTATATCAAGGTAATTTGTTAAGATTTTATGTTTATGTTTTTAATGGTGTTGTATTCCATGTGAAACAATTTGATGATGTTATGTTAAATGCAATTTCATAATAATTTTATGTTTTCTGTGGGATGCTTTTGTATTAACAATAAAAATGAAAAAAAACACATATGACACATAATATTTAAACGACGGGCAAAGGAGTGGCAGGTGTGGGGGTTGGGGGGTGGGGGTTATTTATGACTCTGAAGGAAATAAGATTTTGGACTTCACTTGGGGACTAAGGAAAAACACTAATAATTAAGCAGAGATTCTTGTAGTTTACATGGGAATTCGTCTCCTTCCTGATAAGAAATCTTCCCGACTTACGGTAATTGGTGTTCAACAACACATGTATTCCAACAAAGGATGAACACCTTAAGTAACCACTCACATAACCAGATCAAAGATCAACACACCAATGTTTTCATGTGGTAAGACCCCTACGGGGAAACATCCACGACCCCAGCAAAGGCGGTCACTTGGAGTAGTTTATTAATGCAAAGAAAAAGATTACAGAGAGATTTTACAAGAGAGTTTCTCATAATCGATCATCAGCAAATGACCCTCCATGCTCTTTAAATAGAGATCATGGACCAATCGGGTGCTAAGCCACGGATCAATGGTTGTTAAGATCGAGGAGAGTATGAACAATCGGATCACTCTATGTCGAGAACATATCGTGACCGTCGGATTTCGTAACTACAAATGCATACTAATGCATACTAAAGAAACACACTAGAAAACACGCTTTTACCTAACGACACAATAGACCAAGTAGATCTTACTAACTACTAAGTGTATAAATATCCTAACATCTCCCCTTAAGAACAACTTGGGATAGCATTGAAGGATTTACAACACTGACACAATAGGAGAATGTAATGATACCAAGCCAAATTCTTTCTTGAAATCACTAACTACGATTGATTTATTGATTTATTAAGTGCATACAAGATTCATCAACACATGGAGATCACAATATATTCAAGATGTAGAAGCACAAGCAAAGATCTGACCTTTTATTATGAGCAATGTAAGATCAATACAATAGATGGCCGATCTGGCATAAGCCTCAGATGGCCGTACAAGCAATAGATATGAGCTGCTACAAAATGCTCCCGCTAATACAAAATAATGCCTCCAAAGGCTGAATAAGAAATGAAGATCAATACAAGCAGATATGAATGCCAAACTCTCCAGCTGAAGACTGTCA
>ML785214.1:254812-265114 GCA_009831015.1 Picea engelmannii | reverse complement strand
GGGTCTTCTTTCAGGATGAAGTTTCCAACAATGGTCTTCATCATGGCCATCTTTTGAACAATGTTTGCATGTGAATTTTTCTCCCTCTTTCTTAACAACAACATTCTTTTTTCCATTGCCCTTGAACTTTCTCTTTCCTTTGTATCCATGGATGTAAGGCTTTTTGTTACCCTCATGAGTTTCGTTACTTCCTCTTGCTTCCAAATGAGTGGCCTGAACACAAACTTCATCTAGATTTGAAGGATTAAACATGAGTATAGTATGTCTCAAATAACTATGTAAAGCTCCAATGTATTTGAGTAAAGTTTCTAGTGAAGACAAATCTACTCCCAAAACCAAATCTCTTCTCCTAAATTCTTGAGTAAAGCTTTGCACATTCTGTCCTTTAGCTTGTCTAAAATTTTTCTAATCCATAGTAGCCTTTCGCTTATATGCCAATGGGTAAAATTGTCTTTTAATTGCAACAATAAAATCATTCCAAGAGGTTAAAATTTTACCATGTTTCTTCATGTCCTCCTGAGTCTTGGATTCCCACCAAATGAGTGTTTCACTCTCCAATCTTAAAGAAGCAAGCTGAATCTTAGTTTCATCATCTTGAATTTTTTGTATCCTACAATACACCTCAATCTGACGAATCCAATTATCTAATTTCTCAGCATTTACTTCTCCATTGTATATTGGCAATTCGAATTTAATATCAATATTTAACAAAGGAATTTGTGAAGGAGTTTTACTATGTCCCTTTGGAGAGTTTGGAAGAGGTCTTGAATTGGTAGAAGAAGAAGAAGAAGAAGAAGATGGAGGAGAGGGTGGTGGAGAAGCACCATTCCCTCCATTTCCATTTGGAGTTTTATCACCACTGTCTCCCTTGTGCTTTGAAGGGTTGGAGCCTTCACCTTGCAACCTTGTATTCCTTTCCATCAAGATCTTCATCATCTCTCTCATTTCCATGACAACCTTTCTGAGATCTTCATCTCCTGCAGGAACATGTTCATGACTCTCTTCATGAGCCATACTTGGTGAATGCCTCCTTGAAACTTGCAGTGATGATATAAGATTCCTCCTTGAAAGATGAGAACTTGGCTCCACAAGTTGACCTTCTCCTCTTGTGAGTTTCAACCTTGTGAGCATCAAAAAACAAAACACTTGCAAATAATCAAGTCTTCAAAAACCTATGCTCTGATACCAACTTGATCTAAAAATGAAGAAGACTAGTATTCTTGAAATTAATTGCAAGTAAAATTTATGTGTTAAAATGAAAATGGATCAACTTTGCAACACAACTTTAATAGGATTTACTCATTCAAGATGCATATAAACAACAACAAAATCAGTGAATAGAAAACACATAACACAGTAAATGATAAAGGAGTTCACCCCTCTCTTGGGATACATCTCCTGGTCCAGATTCCAATGGATCATTTGTATTATTTTCTCAAAGTGATCAAAAATGTGCTTTACAATGCTCAAAATGCCAAATAGATTGCTCCAATGGCTTCAGAACGTCCAAAAACCCCTAACCGGTCTTTTTCGACACCTCGTTTCGCCAAAAATTGAAGAAGATAGGCTTCCTGGAAGACCCCCCTTCAAGCTTGTTGTCTCTGCATCTACAAAATGCACCCCTGTTGGCTCAACCTAGCCCACACGCATATTTACGCATAAAAACTTATCACTGGGTGAAACCGCACAACCGGTACAAACTTTCGAACGGTTACGCGCTGACCTTTAACTACCAAGGCTCGTGGGCACATGGTCACCACATGACCGCGCGCAATACACAACAGGGATAAAGTTCAAACCATATGCAAAACCGTAGGATTAAACCTGTGCACATACACGTTGGTCACATGTTATATCTCAAACCATGCACATTTCAAAATGGTTACAACATATATATATATTACGGTGGGTTTAACCGCCTGTAGCACCGGTCGTATGCAATACATATATATAACTGTGGGCCGGGGCTTAGCCCCGGCCCGGTTCACGCCCCAATGCACATTTTTGCAAATTCAAATATATTAAAACACATTCATATGTTAAGTAACATATGTGGGAGTGCCGGTTGGGCAGCCTCTCCCAAGGCTTTACCCTGCCCGGAGGTCACAGGGTCGACTCCTGCCAAGTGCAAAGATTTTAATCCAATAAACATGTGAGACGTGGCGACCATTGATTGGGCCATGTGTCACTATCCCATTCGCTGCCAAAAAGACATGTCACATGCCAACTGTCTCAATAGATGCCTACCATGGGTCTTATGGCCTTCCATGTGTTGTACGACCTGCCACGTCAACGTCCATACGGACTGTACAGTCAACACCCATTTTTTTCCCTGTTTGTAAATTTGAACAGAACGTGATATCTCTCGCTCATGACGTCCTTTTGAACCCAAACGAGTTGTGCTGGGTTTTTAACGACGAGGTTTACGCTCTCGTTCGATTTGAAGTGATTTCGAACACTTTGAATTTTTGAGCAAAATTTGATCCCCTGGATCAGGTAACAAAAGAGAGACTTGAACTGAAGACCTCTTACTTAATAAGGAAACATTTAACCAAATGATCTAGCAAAACATATTGTAATATTCATAAGAAGGATTGGGGGTGTTGTTGTTGTGGAAGACGGCCTTGGAGAGTGTGCTAAAAAAAAGTTCTTTCACACAAGAAAAAAATTCCGCTTCTCGATGACAACAAGGGTTAGATCTCGGTTAGCTTACCCGAAAGATGCATCTTTTCCTATCTATTTATGATTTGCCGAGATTGCATAGGGAATGGGGAAAATAGCATACACATATATAAAAGAGTAGCATCCCATAAATAAATAAAACAAAACCGAAATAAAACCAAAATACTACTCTGCAAAAATTTTAAAAAATGTGTATTCAAGCTTTATACCTTCGGATCTAACTGTAATGGTCGTATCTTGGGAAAAAAAAAACCTTTTCGAGTGAAACGAAAAGTGTTTCTAACTGAAAAAAATTCTTCGGATGCAATGGAATAGTCCTCTCAACCCAGAAATGTATGAAAATGACAGAAAGTGGAGATGAGATAACTTGGATTCACGATCTCGATCTTCAACAGGAGAGGGTCTTCAAACAGGCTTTGATACCATGTTCGACAACACAGGTATTCCAAAAAAGGACGAACACCTTCAGTAAGCACTCACATAACCAAATCAAATATCAACACATCGATGTTTTCACGTGGTAAAACCCCTATGGGGAAACATCCACGGCCCCAATCAACGCGGCCACTTGGAGCAGTTTATTAATGCAAAGAAAAAGATTACAGAGAGATTTTACAAGAGAGTTTCTCACAATCGATCATCGGAAAATGACCCTCCATGCTCTTTAAATAGAGATCATGGACCAATCGGGTGTTAATCCATGGATCAATGGGCGTTAAGATCAAGGAGAGTATGAACCGTCAGATCACTCTATGTCGAGAACATATCATGAACGTCAGATTTCCTAACTACAAATGCATACTAAAGAAGCACACTAGAAAACACACTTTTACCTAATGACACAATAGACCATGTAGATCTTGCTAACTCTTAAGTGTCTAAATATCCTAACAATTGGAGACTCCGAACTGATTATAAAAGGCCTTCATCAAATCCTCAAGAATCCTCAATCCAATATTGCTCGAACTTTTCTTAGAATTAGAGATATGGAACACAAATTCAGGGAAGTCTATTACTTCCATGTGTATAGAACCCAAAATGATGTAGCTGACTATTTTGCTAAGGCAACAAAACGATTTAGTCAAGAACTCCTTAAACATGGAAATGAAAATGTTTATGATCCTATCCCCTAGGAATTGCTTGGCACCCTTATATTTTCCCTTGAATATTTTAATAAAACGTTTTTTGGAATTATACTCAAATTCCCCTCTAATGCTTAGGTATTTGTTCCCTCTCCCCATCACCACGTGCCTCATGCACTTTTCAAACAACAATTGGATTCATGAATGCGCTCCCTTTTCTTATGCATGCCCCCTTCATTTCATGTTCAATTTACCTGTCTCTTCTGACACACTCTCATCCTTGAGCTCATGTTGGAGTTGGAATTTTTTGTTTTCCATTCAACCTCGCAACAAAGTAATGGCGTTCTGGAGATCCATGGATAATATGTCCTTGGCATCATATCTCGTCATCCCCTCGCGCATACATCATTCACTCAACTTCATGATGCCTATTTTCCTCTCTCAAGAATCCTTGTTCGGTTATTTTTTTATGAAACTCAAAGGTGGAGAGACAGACTGGTTATTTTATATCAAATCTTATCAACCAAAACTAAGTAGGTCATTGGATTCTCAGTTGGTTGTTGGATTATAGTTCCCTCTCAACAACAATGTGGCATCGAAATATGAAGTTTTTGGGTGATTTGAATGCACCTTAGGAAGATTGCAGGAGAAAATCCACACGTAGTAGGGGGAAATAGACGAGCTCAGAAACCAAATCGAGCATTAATCCCAACAACTTCAGGCACAATAACAAAGGCACAATGAAGAATTAGCAATAGTTATGTGTGTTTTCAATGGGAACTTAGCTCACATCATCACTCTCCGAAAATCTCAACATCTCCTAGGCGTCTAAGAAAACCATCATCTAGTTTCATTTGTTGAATAAAGGGCCTCAAATGAAGTACTCCTTCGCAACATCACTCAAGTGCTCCTGTGAATTTAGCAGTGGGACATATAGAATAGCCATACCTAGCCTCAAAGCAATTGAATGAGGATCAACAATAGAACCATGTGGACACATCACTGCATCTGCATTAGCTTAGCATGTACTCTAAAGTTTTGTATATAATTTTTTCATTTATATCCATTTTTACATGGTAATTTTGTATAATGGCCACCAGGTCTATGAAGAAACTTCAGCTAGGTATAAGGACTCAACATACAATTATTCATTTTGACAACTTGAAGAAAAACAATTTGTAAACATGGATGAACTTGAAGCATATCACTCATTTTTAAAATATAAATATAATTGTTTGTGTTAAAAAAAATGTTGGGGAAAAACAAAAATAAAATGTCACGGGAAGGGAAATTTTAGGAAGAAACCCATCATAAAAAGTATACTCGATGGGTAGGAGTTCCCATCAAATTTATACCCTGGATGGAGCATATAAACACATCATATATATTTAAAACACATATAAAATGGAAATTAAAAGGAATTAATAAATTATGCGCAACATATTAAAAAACTCGGTGTATGTCAATTTAAGCGACCCCTTTGACCTCTAAAAATATCTAACAAAACGTTAAAATGGCCATTAAATTGTTTTAAAAATAATATGGTCACCATCTATTCCTTGACATCTTTCATATCCATAAAGTATTGTGTAACACATTCCGTCAAAACAAAAACAAATTTTGTACAAATATATTTGGAATATGTGAAACCCCTAATAATATGTTGTTGTACCTGGATACCAGTTGACATCACACCATCATGAGGCCATAGAAAATAAGTGTAAAAGTTTTGGGATACGAAAATTTTTGTAATGAGACTTTCGTTTGTCCTTTAAATTCTTTCTCTAGAAAAAGTATTCATTACACGGATAAAAAAAAACAAAGAGAGAGATAAAAAGATCACGCATAGTCAACAAAAAATAAGATATAGCAGGCAATAGTGCATGCAACATGCAGTTATAAAAAATATGTTTTTATTAGACATTTGAAGAGGTAATGACTAGCAATGAAATTTAATCTGCAAAATCATGAGCCGTCGAGAAATGACAAGATTCATTTTCTATCCCCTTACCATCTGTTAGATCGGGCCTACTGAAAAAATGCTTGAACATGGATTGAGCGAAAGTGTCTTACAAGATTATTGACATCTTAAGATTATTAACATCTTGAGATTTTTTTTTATTAACGTCCACCCATGTGATTTCTAGTGGAATAAATTGAACAATCTTCTCATGCACACTCAGGTCATTTTACAAAGCCGAGCAGGAGGTGGTGTAGCCCACAAGTCTAGTAATTCATGGCATGTTGATCAATTTCCATTCCAATAAGTATTGAATTTCTCTTGCAAACTCAAAAACATAAAAGCATCTCATGACTGGTGTGAGTAGAAATCGAATTATTCCACAACTGAGAATATGAAATGGTCTAGTTGTTACTCGCAGCTTTCCCTTACTCTAGGCCTGTTGAATCGAAAGCATAATAAAATTTAAAAAAAATAAAATATGTAGCTCCCTAGCATCTTGGAGCTGATCGCCAGATCCAAAACCTAATAAAATTATGAAAAAAAATTAAAACTTAGCCACAGAATTTGAAACATCTCCCAAATGTGTCATTGTTTTCCTTAATTGAAACACCAACCATGAGTCTGCCTTAATTGAAACGCCATCCATGCTACACTTCACATCAAATACAATCCACTACTAAATTAATCACAATTAAATGGAATTTTTTTGAATTATTTAAATGTGGCAATCACTTAGCTAGTACACTAAATTTTTAATATGATTAAGTAAATGTGAAAAAGTAAATATATAAACTTATGCCTTGATAAAAGCTAGGTAGTGAATGGTTGGAATCACATCTAGTCATTTATTGTGACGATGAAGAATATTCCATCCATATTTAATCATGTCTATAGAAAACTAACTAGCACAACCACATTAGTAAAATGGTTGATATGCATTGATAGGCTGAAACATATCAACGTATATCAATAGATTGGTTTCATATGAGGTCATAGAAAATAAGCGTAAACGTTTTGTGATACAAAAACTCATGTATGTTGGATCATGTTGTCATTGATGCCAATGGTTTGATTGATTGATGCCAAGTGATTGATTGATGTTAAAGGATTGATTGATTGATGCTTGATGTAATATAATATGTATTTTCCTTGATGAGAATTCGTAGATGAAGATGGATCAATGAGTTGTCATTGATATGATGAAGATGGATCAATGAGTTGTCATTGATACATGATGAAGATGGATCATTGTGGTTTCATTGGTATATGATGCATTGTTGGAAAAATGTATAGATGCCTCATTATTATCTTATCATGATTGATAAGGTGCACAAATGGATGAACTCCAAAGTGGTCCCCTTATGGTGAAAGCCCTCACGGGAAAACACTTTGTGGATTGAGTTATCCTAGAAGAATTTTTGGAGGACCCTTGCTCTCATTATTTTCTTATCATGATTGATAAGGTGCACAAATGGATGAACTCCAAAGTGGTCCACTTATAATGGTGAAAGCCCTCACGGGAAGATGTTTTGCGGAGTAAGAGAACCCATGTTTAATTGTGGAATAATGAGATGAAGGACATTGAATTTGTCAAGGTAACTATCCTATATGTATAGGTCTTGTCATGTCCTTTCCGATGGTATGTAGAACGTCACATAACTCCTCACGGTTAGAGAGTTATGGCCATGAGAAGTTGGAGACCCCAGGTTTGGGTAATGGACCCAAGTTTGTTTGATGGGTAACAGTATGAGTTATGATACATTTTCAAACAATACTATTCTATATGGATAATACATGTCATGTCATTTCTAGTGGCATGTGGAACATCACATAACTCCTCACAGTTTGAGAGTTATGGCCTTACAAAGTTGGAGGACCCTCACGTGTCATCTAGAAGCCCCAAAAGGTCAAAATAGTCAAAGTGGTTTAAGGGATTTTAAAAGGTAAATAATAAAGTGAAGTAATTAGTGTACTATAACTCAAAGTGAATACAAAATAAATTATTTAAATAATAAATTTAATGGAGAAATTAGAAGTGGGTTAACCCTAAAATAAGGAAAGTGGGGCCAAGTGACCTAAAAGATGTTTTTAAGGAAGCTACTTGGAGAGTATAAATAAGAGGCAAGGCTCTCTCATTTTAATCAAAGTTGAGAATATTGAATATCTATATGTGTCTGAGGTAACCAATGATATCTAAGATGAAATTCTGAGGAAAGGTGAAGAAAAGAAGGCCAAAATGCAAGGAAGGATAATTCTTGTGATGGTGTTGTCTAAGGTATGTTATTTACAGGTCATCTCACCATTTTCACTATAACTTTTTTTCTATAATGCGTCAGACAGTGAAATTTCTATGCCATTGAGAAAACATATCCAAGTATCTTTTGTAAAAAATTCATCTTGTGGTTCATTGTATTTTGGGAGTTACACTCCGTGGAAAATAGGGTTTGTGGCTAGTCTTGAAACTAGTCAAAAACAAGTGTTTCAGGTAACAACGTCATAACTTCTTCATAATGGATCCAAATTCAGTAAGATCAAATATTTTGGTTAGGGTAAAGTCTTTAGTATGTTTTGTAACATTTTTATATCAATTCAGAAAATATTCCATGTGGGGCATGCTCTACAAGGTTGCTCTCTAGAATAATCCAGAATTCAACAAGGTATGCCATTTTTGCTATAACGCATTTTCTGAGAGGTTCCAAGTAGTGCAACCTCGAGGAATTGCATAAAACACACTGAATAACATTGTGTATCAATTTCATATCTTTATTCATTACAGGTACAAAGTTATCATTATTTCAAGTTTGGGTTGTTGACTAATCCAAAACTAGTCATGGTTGAGACAAGCAGTTGATGAGTTGGCACATACATGAGGTGTATATTTGATGATGTTGGTACATATTTATGATTCATTGTTGATGATTATTTGATACATGATTGGTATATACTTGGTACATGGTTGGATGCACTTGTTTATGGTACATGTTGATTACAGGTTGTTTGGCACAGGTTGGTGCATGGTTGATGCCCTTGTTTATGTGGACAAATTGATATATGTTGAGGATTGTTGTCTCATCTAAGTTGGTGCTGAGAATGTAAACTGAGTCTTTCATATAGAGCTAGTTCTGTTGTAGAGTTGTACTCTATTCAATTGTTGCTGAAAACCCCCCGGATTGAAGTCCATAATAAAAAGAAAAATTGTGCATACATCTTGTGTTCCTTGTGGAGATGATTTGTTGATGATATGTTTCTGATATATGTTGTTGATATGTACTCACATCTAACTGATTATAAGTGAAAACAATGAGTAATGAACAAATGTTGAATGTTAACTATGGATTTTTTTTGTAAGAGGGAAGTTTTGGGAAAAAGATCCCCACACTCATTCACCCTCACCTCTAAGTGTGGTAGGTGTGTCCAACAATTGGTATCAGAGAAATCCTTCACTACAAGCCTTAATAAGCTTGAAGGATATCCATAGACACACAAATCGATGATGAAGTTCCAATCCTTGATGAGGAAAACTATTCTACTTAAATAATAGAGATGAAAGTGTATTTGAAGACAATGGGAGCAACTATTTGGAAGGAAACCATTGGTGGATATGTTCCGTTGAAGAACAATTCAAAGTTTGCAGCTCAAAGGGAAGGAAAGAAGAATGATGCATTGGCTCTCAAGACCATTCTTAGTGGACTCTCAAGCCCTATCAAAGAGCGCATGGGACAATGCACTTCTGCCAAGGATCTATGGCTAAAGCTAGAAGAAACATATCAAAGCAAGAAGGAGAAGGAAGATCTTGAAGACCACTCCATCAAGATCACTAAAGGTAAAGAATCTCCAAAAACTCTTGAATGCATTATTTCTAAATGTGATTTTGAAAAAATTTCAAGTGAAGATAAGAATCAAGTAATGATAGCACAAAGGAAGATCTTGAAGACATTTCAAATGAAGGCAAAAAATCATGTGATGGTGTTCGCAAGAAGGAAGATATTGAAGGTAAAGAATCTCCCAAGACTATTGATTGCAATGATTCAAAGTGTGATGATGTTGAATTTTTCTCAAGTGAAGAAGATGATCTAGAAACAGTTTGTGTAAAGTTTGATGATAGTTATCCCATGGAAAGAATAGAAGAAAATCTATTAGAACTTCAAAAGGAAATTGAAGAGGGTTTATACATGTATAGGAGTGATCATTTTTATACACACTATAACTATCTTTCGGATAACACTAAGAAGTTTCTTACGAGAAGTCAAAGGTACATCTTAAAGTTAAAGGGAATGCTCAAAGAAAAAGAAGATAGCTCTAAATTAGAAGAAAAGGAAGAAGAGATCACAAGACTAAAGAATGAAAAAGAAGATATAAATGTAGATGATGAGATTAGCAAAAGTTTTGAAACCATTTTCCATCCCAAGACCCAAATTGACGGACCCAAAAGAATAGAGGAACTATTGAAGATTCAAATAAATGAAAAAGAAGAGTCATGTTGTAAGCTAGAAGATGAAATTGTTGACCTTAGAAAGAAGGTAGAGAAGTCAAACAAATTCTTGAATAGCTCAAGAATCTTGGATGAGATATTGG
>ML785214.1:222129-243094 GCA_009831015.1 Picea engelmannii | reverse complement strand
AATAACTATTGATTATTTCTCATATATTGTGCATGGTGTATTGTGGTGTATTGGTGTAACTCTTATACTATTGTTCATTTATCATTGGATATAGTTGAATGGTTTAATTATAAGTTGAAAAAGGTTTTAAATTGTACTTGATATTGATTCACCCCCCTCTCAGTATCAACATGTTGGTGTTCTAGATCAACACGAGTATTTGGTGTGGAGTGATCGAGATGGACATGAGAAGTAGTGACAAACCCTCTATAGTCGACATCACATGAAGCTTGTGTCAATGTGTTGATGTGGTGGTTACCATGATGTTGTGTACTTTGGAAAGTGGAAATACTGTCAAGAGAGGTCAGTGAGGAGGCAGGATTATGGTGTTGAGAGAACATTAGTTATTTCCAAGAGTGCTAGCCACCAATCGAGTATACAGTGCTTGTAGACTTGAGGGGAATTCAGTGGTGAATTCCAAGTGGATCTACAGGATAAAGCACACAATAGACAATAGCATCAAAAATTACAAAGCGAGGTTCGTGGCAAGAAGGTTCTCCCAAAAAGAGGGAGTAGACTATGAGGAGTTGTGGAGAACTGAAGATCTAGTACATCTCCATCGATGAGAAAATACCAAATATTCTAACGAAGCCCTTGTCCAAAGGTAATCTTGTATACTTCAAGGACAAGTTGGGGATTGTGGAGATTGCTCCTTTGGTTGAGAGGGAGTGTTGATATTCTTGCATTTTGGATAGTCACTGTGTTGTTGGACTGATATTCTCCCTATGGATAATGGTCCATTTAAGTTAGTCACAATTAAATGAAATTTTTGTTAATTATTTAAATGTGGCAATCATAAACCCCTTCGGCCACAACTACTACAAACATTGACCCTTACATTCATTTTTCTCCTGGTTTTATTCATATTAACGCTTAAAAACATACGTTTAAGCACGTCGTGGAGTCGAGGATTGGGAAGATTCTATGTATTTATTGGATAATCATAGGAAAATAGAGGAAGACAGAGAGGAGAGGGACACAATTTTGGAGTTCGTGACAAAGGACTTGCAGCCGCCCACATTGCACTCGGCGGACCAGTAGCAAACGCAAATGATTTTTGCGGACAACAATGGGGAATATCATGAGGTCAAGGCTCCAAAAAATAAGGCTGAGACATGGGCTCAAGAGGAATTTAAGCTCTCGTTGCCTCGAGGTGTGATATGGATAGATTATTTAATACTTCTAGGTCGAGAAAGCATCTCTATGAGAAAATTTCAAAAAAAATAAGGGAACAGGGGTTTGATAGGTCGCCTACTATGTGCACTGATAAAATGAACTAATGGATGGAAGTTATAGAAAGGAAAATTTTATTTAAGGCAAGGCATAAAGTGCAAAGAAATTGAAGAGGAAGGTCGTTTGGACAAGACCAACTAACTAAAAGGGCATAATCACCTTTCCCTTTGGCATCATGAACCCCTTAGTCATCCTCCACTCCAGTAATTCACAATTAATGGAGATTGGGATGTGGGCTCCCCAACCCGTGTTATTTTAAAACCCAATGAAATGCCAGAAAAATAAAGTTTTTTAAAGTTGAAACCCAATGAAAAGCCAGAAAAATAAAGTTTTTTATTTATTTTAATTCCGATAAAAAGTATTATTTACATTGTCATATGTTTAACATTGGAGATGAAAATAAAAAAAAATTCAAAGGTGAGACTAATAATGAGTCGATGATTAACTCATTGCTATAGTCCAGCCTTCGACACATACTAATAAGATCATTATTCATATTGTTATATTCATAGATTGATTAACTAGGATGAACATGCAAATCTCTCCATCTCATGATTGTATTCTCTAATGCATTACATTGAGTCCATAGGAATTTGGTCTTGAGTCTAGAGATTTCATTGTTTGCATGCTAGTTCTCTTCCCGACTCTAAATCTGCACCCAAGTTAGTGAACACATTTGTTTCTTTATTTCCAATTCTATGAATATTTTGTATTCAAGTTTTTTTTAAAAGGAAGTCCCTCACCGAGAAATCTTTATGAGAAGATGAATTAAATTTCAATATCAAGAGAAAGAATTCTCATCATTCTCATCATTCTCATCATTCTGATCGTGACTTCACAACTTGTAAATTATTTAAAATCGAATATTTAGGGCTTTGGCCAAAGAAATACCTTTATAAAAAGCCATATTTGTTTTAAATTTTGGGTGGATTTTGAAAATATTATAAGAAAAATATATCATTGGAACACATGTTTGATCATGAATAATATGTTTAATACATTCTTTTAGCTAAGTTTCCCTGTAAACTCCTCTCATGTTTCAATTTAATAGATAGAGGGTTAAGCGGTTTTTATTGAATCATATAAATTTCGTGAACATATTATAAATTTTATAAGAAAAATATCTCATTGGAACACATATTTGATCAGGAATGATCTCTTTAATACATAGTTTAGCTAGGTTTCCTTGTAAAATCTTTTCATGTTTCAATTTAATAAATATAGGGTTAGGAGGTTGCCATTGAATAATATAAATTCTGTGAACATTATAAATTTGAATTCCCTAGTATTCATTTATGTTTGTCCTCAATTAGTTTTTGCACGTCTTCTTATATCCACTTTTTATTTATACTATTGTAAAAATCAAAATATAACTAATGCTAAGTGATTGGGATGTTATCAAAGGTTTCTTTAATATCTAGGGATATGTTTTCACCGATAACTAAACAATATTATTCATGTATACTACAAGTTCATAAATTTAAATCGAAAATGAAAAAAAATAAAAAAATAAATGTTTTCTTCACCT
Source organism: Picea engelmannii (assembly GCA_009831015.1). Taxonomy (NCBI): domain Eukaryota; kingdom Viridiplantae; phylum Streptophyta; class Pinopsida; order Pinales; family Pinaceae; genus Picea; species Picea engelmannii. The sequence continues at coordinate 240,294 of ML785214.1, read as the reverse complement.
TAATAAAGACCTCACCAAGGGTCAACTATTCACAATGATTCCTCCTTGGAGAATGAAGATGGATTAACAACAAATCTGCTTGCAAAATCCCAATTGAAATTTGAGTTTTCTCCTCATGCTAAATTTTGAACTCAAATCACATCCTCATAAGAAACACTCATCCTCATAAGAAACACTCAGCCAAGTTAATCAACATGGGGAAGGTGGATACATACACTTCACCAAGGTCATAAATCAAGTCACAAAGGAGATATCTTGACCCTCTCTTATATGTTAACGACATATTACAATTAATATTATATCTACAATTCATTCCACTCTTTATAATAATATCCGTAGATGTTAAAGAAAAACATTTCCCATTCTCTCACATGAGGACATAGCTCATATGGTAGAGAAGTCGTTTAGGGTGCACAAAGTACATGATTCGAATCCTGCATCTAGATCTTGTATGTGAATGTTATCTGTTTTTTTAGAAAATTCATTCTATAAATTAAGTTAAAAGGATAAATGATTAGAATCACAAAAGACATTTACACTTAATTATAATTAACAATTAGTCCTAAAAATGCAAAAGATAAAATAACTAAATTAAGTTAAAAGGATAAATGATTAGAATCACAAAAGACATTTACACTTAATTATAATTAACAATTAACAATTAGTCCTAAAAATGTAAAAGATAAAATAACTATTAAAAAAAAAACTATATTGATTAGTGAATCTTCAAAAACATCTTCCAAATTCTTAAACAACCATTCAAACAACTATTGAATAGTAACAAGTATGTAGCATGAACCTTATGACAATGTTACATAATAGTGTATATAAAAAATGCCAATCTTTATAAATAAAACCTTAAATGGCAACCTTCAGTAAGAATAAAATCCATTATTTAGGTGCCCCGATATGGAATTCCTCGAACCCCTCAAAATGAGGTTGTGACAAAGGGAAAACAACGCCAAATTGAAAGGTTTTAAAATCTGTCTCAACAAAACAAAAAAAACATGGATTCAACTTAGTTTCCCGATGAAAGAAAGAGATTGCCCATCCGACTCAATAAGAACGAGGTTTCTCTAAATAACAAAATAAAATTAGAAGGTTTTCTAATATAAGTTGGCTTATACCATGCCATACATATCCTCCATGGCGGGGCATTCAACTGACTTTCCATCGTACTGTTAATATATAAACCCGCTAAGTTGGATCTTTCCTTTAGTTAAATCCTATTGATCGCATTGAGTCATATCTTTAAATACTTTGATCCGGATATAGAGATCTTGACACGCTACTTCGATCATAACGAGGTGAGCTTCTAACACTTAGCCAAGAATGAAGCAAAAAACTATATTGATTAGTGAATCTTCAAAAGCATTTTCCAAATTCTTAAACAACCATTCAAACAACTATTGAATAGTAACAAGTATGTAGCATGAACCTTATGACAATGTTACATAATAGTGTGTAGAATGGAACTTATAACAATATTAATATGGCAATGTTACATAATAGTGTATATAAAAAAACCTATATTGATTAGTGAATCTTCAAAAGTATTTTCCAAATTCTTAAACAACCATTCAAACAACTATTGAATAGTAACAAGTATGTAGCATGAACCTTATTACAATGTTACATAATAGTGTGTAGAATGGAACTTATAACAATATTAATAATAGTAAATGTTATCTTTATGTGAATGCTATTTATGTGAATGTTATTTATTTTTTTAGAATTTTCATTCTATAAATTGAGTTAAAAGGATAAATAATTAAAACCACAAAAGATATTTATACTCAATTATAATTAACAATTAGTCCTAGAAATTCAAAAAATAAAAAATCTATAAAAAAAACTATATTGATTAATGAATATTTTCCAAATTTAAAAAAAACCATTCCAGCAACTATTAAATCAAACAACTATTAAATAGTAACAAGTATGTAGCATGAACCTTATGACAATGTTACATAATAGTGTGTACAATGGAACATTTTTCCACAAGAAAATTGCACATTATATTAAGATATATAATTTGTTCACAATGACATAAAACTATTACAAACGAAGGCCTTGCCTTGTTATATGTCCATTTCCATATCCACTATCCATATCCAGGAGACTATAGAATACAAAAAACAACAAAGGTGATTGTCCAAAAAGAGCATAGAGATTGTCCAATACTAGAAAACAAAAACTTTTATAAATATAAGTTTTTTGTCATTACAATCATACCAAAAAGATACCATCATATAAGACTCCACACATCTAGAGTCTAAAAAAGATCAACTAATACAGATTTAAAAAGTGTCCTGGGCCCTCATGACCATCAACCCACTGATTGTAAGCAATAGCTCCAGGACGTGCTATAAGGTCCTTTTTGGATAATATATCAGCCTCAAGGTTCTTTTCTCTGTATACATGTGCAAATGTGATGATTGAAAAGTGATTGAAGAGTTCCTTTATCTTGTCCTTCCAACAGTGTTTAGAGATTACCTACAAAGAACCTTTATTATTAAGCCAGTCAATTACAATTTTTGAATCACCTATGACATGGAAATCTGTGATGGAAAGTCTATGAGCCAATGAAAGAGAAACCCAAGCACCCAAAATTTCCTCTCTTGTATATGTTCCCCCTCCACAATTGAGAGTCCACCTGTAGACTGTGTGTTCATTGAGCATTATGACTCCCCCCGCTCCACTAATATCTGCATTTAATTGAGCAACCCCGTCAAACCATCCTATGATTTTATTATGTGGCAATATATGGACAGAACGTCTAATGGAGTGCTGAGTTTTTTGTGGTCTATAGCTTTGTCACTGCTGCAATGGAGAGGAAAAGGACCCTCTCCAAGGATGGAGACCTTGACTAAAAAATTGTCAGGTTCCTTTCAATCCAAATGAACCAACAAATGAATGTTGGCAAGGATGAGAGATTATAGTTCCGACAGGCCCACAAAGCAAAACAATCTATCACTATAGTTCCTAACCACCCTATGGATAACTTGTAATGTTCTTTGATCTTATTCCAAACAATATGTGTGAAAGGGAATTGAACAAAGAGGTGAAAAACAGATTCCTCATTTCCTTTGCATAGTTGACAAAAACTTGGCCCATACAAACCTCGCTTGTGGAGATTGTTCCAGGTGAGTATTTTATCTTCAATGAGAATCCAGGTAAATAGTTTGATTTTTTGTGGGCAATCCCAGCTCCATAGTTTTCTCCTCTAGCCTCCAATTTTATTTTTCAATATCTCTGTAGCCAGCGCATTGTATACATTTTTGGTTGTTAAAACACTAGAACAGTCACCCCCAATCCACATTAACTCGTCATGTCTATTGAATATAGCAATGCCAACACCAATCAAACTCAACCTGTAACGGTCCCATTCAGAAGCCAAGTCGCCCTCCAATCCCAGTTCTATGCTATTAAGCCAATTGGAGCAAATCGACCCCTATACCGGAGCCCGGCTAGATTGAAAATGAAAATAAACACGTTTGTTGTTTAAATGGTTAATCATCTCCGCAGAAAGAAAAGAGACCTTTCCCATCCCCAAAATTTCATCCTTCCCAATAATAATAGAATCCCTCACACCCGGTTTCCAAGCCAACCAGTGCACAAACAATGGTAGAGCATTCAACAAATTCTTCCATGTTTGGGAACCAAAGGATGCGATTGGTATAGATGAGCTCAACCAGGTTATCACTGAGATATGTGGGAAGTATTTATATTTCAATACCCGCTGCCAAATACTAGGATGCATCAATCCACGCCACAACGATTTTGCAGCTAAGGCTCTCGAGAAACAGAAGATGCTTCTAAGCCCCGAACCATCGAACTCTTTAGGCCTTGCTAAAGTCTCCCAACTTCATAAGTGATAAGTTGAAGAATGTTTCGATCCATACCAGAGAAAGAAAAATACTATTTATGAATTCGGTTCAGTACTGTCCGGGATGTGTGCTAGAGCCTACCAATACATCGGTTGGCTTTCGAGCACCACCTTTATCAAACCATATCTACCTACCAATGATAGAAAGCGATTGCACTAATGTCGGATTCTATGCTCATATTTCAATAATAGCCACTGCCAGTCCGCCACCTTATAGCTATCCATCTTTAAATAAAAACCCAAATATTTAAATCCAGCCGATAGGCTAAAGAAACCAAAATGAAACAGCGAGGTCAGATTATTAAGAAAACCATGTTGAACACCAAAGTGTACCAACATTGACTTATTAACATTGATCTGCAATCGAGAAGCACCACAAAAAGCATACAAAAGTGTGTGAATTTCCTTCCATTTAGTGATAGAAGATTTAGACATAGTAAGCACATTGTCCATAAATAGGAGGTGGAGAATTCTTACCATCCTAGAAACCTTTATACCCGTCAACTTCCCTTCCGTATGACCTTTTTTCAGAGAGAGATTCAAACCCTCCATCACAAGGATAAACAACAGAGGACACAAAGGACAACCCTGGCGCAATCCTCTACCACTGTTAAAGAATTTTGTAGCCTCCCCATCGATCAGAATAGAAAATGAGGTTGAAGCAACACATCCCATAATCCATTTTGTCATAAGGTATCCAAATCCACAGTGAAGAAGCTTCATCCTTAGGTAATCCCAGTTAGTGCAATCACATGCCTTTTTCAAATCCATCTTCAAAACAATAACCTGAAGTTTCTTTTCTTTAATACTGTGAATGCACTCTTGTGTTATTCCAATAACATCAAGTGTTTGACGACCCTTTAGGAAACCCAACTGTTCATCAGACAAAGTACGAGAGACAATTGGTCTGATTCTCCTCGCTATAATCTTAGAAATAATCTTATAACAAAGATTGCACAAAGAAATAGGACGATACTCAGAGAAAGATGAAGGATTATTTGATTTCGGTATCAGAGCTAAGAAAGTAGAGTTAATCGGACAAAAAACTTCGCCTCGAATTCTATTATCCTCAACCATAGCAAGTAAATCAGGGCCAACCATGTCAAAGAAGTATAGGAAGAATTCAACAGTACACCCATCCGGGCCGGGACTTTTGTTCTTGGCAAAACATTTAAGAACATCTTATAGTTCCTCGAGAGATACGGCCTTTTCTAACCATGAGACTTCTTCCTCCAAACCATTATTTGGGTAAAGACTAATGGTCTCCAACTGTGCCTACAAATTTGGTTGCCCCATATCTTGAAAAAAAGGGTGAAAATATGATACAGCTTCATTTTTAAATGCATCATGACCAGAGTGGACTCTACCAGCATCATCAGTTATATCCCAGAGATGTTTTTTATTTCTCCTGTAGCTCGCAAAATTATGAAAAAACTTAGTGTTATTATCGCCACTCTTAATCCAGATAGATCTGCTCTTCTGTCTCCAACTTTCTTCTTCAGCCAAAAGGAATTTGTTGCGTTCTACTTCCAGCAAGCTCAAACGATGGTATAAATCAACAGTAAGAGAACCAATGTATTTATGTGCATAAAGCAATTCCAAATCATCGTCCAAACTTGTTAAAAAATCATGATCCCAAATATGTTTTAGTTTCGACCAAGATTTGACCCATCTTTTAAGAAGTTTAAGCTTTTGAACTAGTCTCCTTTGTGCCCCTTCAACTAACTCAAATTGAGCATCAAACCAAACTTCACTTGCTAAATTTGCAAAAGATTCATCCCGTAACCAAACTGGATTGAACTTAAAAGGGTGAATAGTCACTTGAAGACCAATATCCATTTGAAGAAAAATAGAAGCGTTGTCAGATAAGAAGGGAGAATCCACCCATGATCTATACCTCATGGCTGGGCCAATCAAATCCTCCACCACAAAAAATCTGTCGAGTCTTTTAGCAATGCTGGAATCTCCAATTCTTCCATTACACCACGTAGGAACCAACTCAGTTGGAGCCACATCTACCAAAGAAGTATTATCAAATAAATCCTTGAAAAAGAGTGCCAAAGGGTCTGTCAAGGATGTTGGTCCCCAAATCGCAGTTGAGCTAAAGGTGAAGTTCAGGTCCCCTGCCAAAATCAAATTTGTATGTGCTAACAGACCCCTATCTTCTATTTTTTTCCAGAAAGTCTTTTGATCCATGCAAGGACCATAGACATTCAGGAGTGTGAGCCTCATTTTATCCACAAGACTGGAACCTGTCAAAAGAATCCTGCCACAAGTGAGAACCGAAGAAAAAACAAAATAACGTGGATCCCATGAAACGAGCAGCCCCCTGAACTACCAACCAAACTAATTTCACATGACATCCAATCTGACCTGAGAGCATACATGAAATCCCTTGCCCTTTCATCACTCGTCAAAGTCTCCTGTAAAAGAATAACATGGGGTGTCGTTTTAGAAAGGGGCCTGTGCATAGAGACCAATTTTAGGGATCCTCCTACCCCTCTAATGTTTAGAGAAAGCATAATCATGACTTTTCCCTTGCGAGGGCTTTAATGCCTCTAAGCACCCCCTGGTCAATAGTCGAATGTGAAAGATTAGCCGATAGAGAAAGGTTGGTACCCATTTTTTTTCGGACACTTCTAGTCTTAACAGGCGATAGCTTGAGTCCCAAACCCCAGGACCAAGAAAGATCCTTACCAGACGAAACCTCTGATACTACAGGGTCTGAAATCATAGTACTGGGTTCCCCCGTAACCACCTCAGCTTTCCCGAAATAAGTCGGGATAGGAATAGGACTAGTAACCTCCCTATAGGACGGTACTAAATCAGATAATAGTCTATCCAAAGAGTGCTCACTAGTTGCGTGTTCACGATAACTAAGTAAGAGAGGTGTGTCGTCCATCATTAACGGTTTAGTAAGAACAGAGGTAGTCGGAACATGAGTATCCTCAAAAGAAGAGTGAGGCCGACACTCATCTAAACAAGTAACTGGAGAAGTAGAAACGGTTTCAGAATTAGGAACTAAAACCTTTGGCTCGCTAACCATAGCCTCAGTCTTATCAGTCACCCCAGTAACAAAAGTCTTTGATGAATAAAAAGAGTCGAGATGATCTCTTTCCCATGCAGTTAACGAACAATAGAGAGAAGGAACGTAAAGTCTCAACTTACCAACAAAGGTAGAGTTCGGGGATGGTGAACTATCCAAATCCCATGCTCCCGGATAAGAACCCAGCTCTAGCACCTCCATCTCCGATGAGTAGCCATTAGTAACAATCTCCTCCGAAGGTGACTCGTCAAAGGGCACTCCAAAAGGATGGTGACAGTCCTTTCTTAGGTGGTCGGTTTGTCTACAATGCGAGCATCGAAACATAATCCCTATATAGTCCAAGCTTTGTGCAAAAACCATGCCGTGCCACTCAATATCCAATGTTTCCAGCAGCGCCCCATGGACATCCACCTCAACAAGTATTTTTTCCATTCTCTTGTCCTGCGAATGCAAAGTATCCTCGTCAATCTTGATGAAGCACCCCATGGGATTTCCTATGGCCTCCATGGCTTTTGTATTCCACAACTGCAACGACAAACCCAAGAGTAAGACTCAAAGATGATGAAAACTAAAATATTCAGTCGTCGGGTCGAATTTGAGTCTCCACCTCTTCAACATAAAACTACCACCTTCATAAACCCACAAACTATCTAAAATATTGCAGAGTCTTAAAGACGAAACCAAACCAGCCCGTCGGTAAGGTGAGAAGCATCAGAGTATACCCCAGAATGGGTTCCCAAGTAGTCTACATCCACTCTGAAACCGAAAGTTTGCAAAGCAAGCAATAATCCAGTCTACCCACCAGCGCACACATGGCGAGTGAGCAAGACTCTTCCAGCCCGATGTCCATTCCCAACACCGTTGAAAGCTTTGTCCTTTTGGGCTTCCACACTCTCGCTGAACGCTTGAAGGATTGCCTCTTCCCCGAAAAACCCTGAGCCGGTGACTCCAAAGGCGACTTAATCTGGTTCGATTCGCCGTATAATATCTCAGAAATATCCTGAGCTGTAGTACCTAGAGTGCTATCCGCAGGGGCTAAGCCTGCACCACACTCAACAGTCGTAAACAGTCCACGTGATTTAGAGTGAAATTCCTTCGGGAGAGCGCTATGACTTTTAGTGTGCCAAGGGTAAAGTGCAAGTTTTCCTTCCANGAATGCTATGATTGGCGAACCAAAGGGAAATCAGCTGTCAAGAATGGAATGGGATTCGAACCCTTGCCAGAAATACTATGACTGTGGCGAACCAAACCAGAACTGTTTGACCGATTTGTTATAAAAGAAAATATCAACTGTCAAGAATGGGATTCGAACCCATGCCCTTTCGGACCAGTACCTGAAACTGGCGCCTTAGACCAACTCGGCCATCTTGACCTCTTCGTTTATGGATATTTTGAAATATCCATCTCATTCGGTAGATATTCTATTCCATTCTAAACTCCCTTCCATTCCTTGCCACCAAACCTTCTTTCACAGGAATTTGTTTGCCTAACCCTAATTTTCTTTCTCAGATATTTACTCCTACTGTTTGTAAATTATAGTGTTCAGTATTCCCGCCTGTCACACGGACGACCCGTGTTCGATTCTATCTGACAGCAGACACATTACGTCTACCATTTTTCGCGAAACCACAACCATTACGTCGGCAGTCTCTACCATAATTTTCTCAGGAATGCTAAAATTTAAGGTACTTTTACAAGGGGATGGTAATTTCGCCAGGGCTAAGTCGTATGTATATGATACAACGATATACTTCAAATCAAAACCAGAATTATAATCAAATCGGGGATGTAGCTCAGATGGTAGAGCGCTCGCTTAGCATGCGAGAGGTACGGGGATCGATACCCCGCATCTCCACTTTCATAACCCTTATTTATTGAGGGAACATCAATATGTGTGCATGTTGCATTAATAGATAGATCTTTTAACCCTTATTTATTGAGGGAACATCAATATGTGTGCATGTTGCATTAATAGATAGATCTTTTAACCTGTGTCATTGACTTAGTCAAGCCAGAGATTGGGCATAAACCTAGGCCATACCCTCTTGGATCCATTCATAAGCCAACCCTTCCACTCACCCATAGTCATGCTTCTACACTCAGCTCCTTCCTATCGGCTAAGGATCCAACCTCTTAAAATGGGACAAGGTAAACGTATCCATGGCGATATTGTATAGTAATAGGTGTCGTAGTAGGTCCTCGCCTGCTATGAGGTCTGCGGGTAAGGCCTCTTTCTTTTTCCAAAGAATGGGGAAAGGCTTCTTCGCTGAATCTTCAGGTAGAAAGGAAGGATGGGAATAGTTTCTTTTGAAAAAGATAATGGGGACATAGATTACAAATTCTTAGGCAGCCTGCAATGGCATAATGGGAACAAGGGAGGGGCTATGTATTGAGGGAACATCAATATGTGTGCATGTTGCATTAATAGATAGATCTTTTAACCCTTATTTATTGAGGGAACATCATATGCGTGCATGTTGCATTAATAGATAGATCTCTTGATTATTTGATGTACCTCAATATGCGTGCATGTTGCATTAATAGATAGATCTTTTGATTATTTGATGTATGTAGAGTGTTCTATTTATGTTTAGATCAATATGCGTGCATGTTGCATTAATAGATAAATCTTTTGATTATTGGATGTATGTAGAGTGTTTTGTTTATGTTTAGATGAGGAATATGACGATTATTTGATGTATGTAGAAGGGAACATCATATGCGTGCATGTTGCATTAATAGATAGATCTCTTGATTATTTGATGTACCTCAATATGCATGCATGTTGCATTAATAGATAGATCTTTTGATTATTTGATGTATGTAGAGTGTTCTGTTTATGTTTAGATCAATATGCGTGCATGTTGCATTAATAGATAAATCTTTTGATTATTGGATGTATGTAGAGTGTTTTGTTTATGTTTAGATGAGGAATATGACGATTATTTGATGTATGTAGAGTGTTTTGTTTATAGATAGATCTTTTGATTATTTGATGTATGTAGAGTGTTCTGTTTATGTTTAGATCAATATGCGTGCATGTTGCATTAATAGATAAATCTTTTGATTATTGGATGTATGTAGAGTGTTTTGTTTATATTTAGATGAGGAATATGACAATTATTTGATGTATGTAGAGTGTTTTGTTTATAGATAGATCTTTTGATTATTTGATGTATGTAGAGTGTTTTGTTTATGTTTAGATCAATATGCATGCATGTTGCATTAATAGATAAATCTTTTGATTATTGGATATATGTAGAGTGTTTTGTTTATGTTTAGATGAGGAACATGACATAAGACCGACTTTATATGTTATTTTTTTCATTGTAAAGATTATTTTGATTTTCAATGAATAATATTGAATTTGATTGAGAAAAAAAAGATAAATCTTTTATATATGTGTGGTTTGTTTGTTACTCTGATAAGTTAGGTTGCGGGGTTGAGTCTCATACTAGCTATTTCATTGGATATTGTGGATCAAAGTGTCAAATAAACGTATATGAAATAAAATATGTGGTTTGCATATTACTTTTATTTATTTTATTAGAGAGATTATCATTACATACTTATATTACTTTTATTTATTTAATTTATTGGAGAGTGATTATCATTACTTATTTTTAAAGATAGATCTTTTATATATGTGTGGTTTGTTTGTTAACCTGATAAGTTAGGTTGCGGGGTTGAGTCTCCATACTAGCTATCTCATTGAATATTGTGGATCAAAGTGTCAAATAAATGTATGTGAAATAAGATATGTGGTTTGCATATTACTTTTATTTATTTATTTTATTAGAGAGATTATCATTACTTATTTATATTACTTTTATTTATTTAATTTATTGGAGAGGGATTATCATTACTTATTTTTAAAGAGAGTTCAATGTCATTAGGTACATTAAATGGTTTTAACATTAAATTTATTTGTTTATTTTTAATGAAGCCCAAGTAACTCCATTATATTAGGTTAAATAAAAATAGATTGTATTTATACCTACTTTAGGGTTTTAGGAAGTAAATAATTTTAGATTAATTAAATTGCTTTTACTATCATTTTAAAGAATTGTGAGTAAAATTGATGACTTATAAGTTATCAAGCTAAATCAATAATAATGATCAAATCAATTTTGTGTTTGATACCTAAGCTAATTTTGTCTTAGGATAGTCATTCAATTAACATAAAACCTCAAATGTTCTATAATTGATCATTCTTAAATATATTTAAGAAGAAAATAACTTAGTCTACTCAACCAAGTTTAATACTTTTACTAACTCTTTCCACATTATACATACAAGCTCTTAGGATCATTATCACTAGATCAATTTGATCATGATTGAGTTTTAATCTTAACCGAAACATCAGCCAAACTTATAAGATTGTTGATCAATTTTTAATTTCAATGACCAAAATCTTTTATTAAAAAGATCCCCCAAAAAAATTTACTTTCAAACCCCTAACTCATAAACAACACATAGTTCACCTTAAACTATTAAAAATCCAATTTTTTCTTTTCACTTTTTTTTTTCCAACCCTCACCCCATTGTACAATTTCTCAATATTTCTTACATAAGATAATTAAGTTTTACAAAGTTTCAGCAATGTTTCTCACCTAAGGTAATCATGACACTTTCAAGTGTTAAAATTTGAAAGTATACAATTTGCTTGTTAGGTTTTTTCCTAAATACTCTTTAACTACAAAGTTGAAGGAAAAAAATGGTAACAAAAAACATGAGGAGACACCTACTCTTCTAGTAATATATTTGTTCTCACACACTATCACGATGCCATATTATACATTAAATTTTTCATCATTCACATCGAATTAAATGTTAATATTATATTTTATTTGTTTATTCATAAAGACTTTAACTTCACTCCTATAGTTCAGGTTGCCTTTTTCCTATCATGTTTGGGCATTGACACCATATGAAGTAATTGCTAATAAAACATTGTATTCCCATTGAGGGTGAATTACTCATCTCCCTCGTGGACACGAAGATTGTCAAAACAACAATTAATCACGTTAATGAAAGACATATGATCCTTCCTCACCCCTATCTGAGCTACCTCCTTTTTACTCAGTTAACTACAAATGCAACTCACCTTACTATGGTTCCCTATTTGTTAGTGATTTTTCTTGTGAGAAAACTTTAACAAGGATTTGCTTAAGTTTACATCACTCAATTTATTTGTAAAATATAAATTATTAATGTAGTAGTAGTAGTAGTATTAGTAGTAGTAGTAATAATAATAATAATAATCTATTTTTAAGGTCATGGCCAATCCAGACACCAAATTGGTGTATGATACCCCCTTGTTTGTGGGACAAGGGACCCCCTTCGCACATCGATTTCACTATTAAATTTTACGGAGGTGTACATACCCTACCCCCCTCTGGATTTGAACTAAGAAATAAGGTTTTAGAGAAGATGTTTTTAGAGGTGATTTTCAAAGCTCCTCATCTGAAGAAGTTTTTTGCAAAGGTTTTGTGGATATACAAGGCCAAGGTATTTGTAAAAAATGGGACTTTGAGCACTAGTTTAATATACACACACTAAACCTCTTAACACAACAAATGTGACATGACCTAGTGTGTTACATGGATAGAAAAAAAAAACCGGCACTTTTCAAACAACAAGGAGATCAATGGCCCACAAAACACCACCTACAGATGTTTGTTTTCAAAAAAACATCACACAATAAATACCATTCTTAAGGAGACATTGTAAATGGTGCTCCATATATATCAAAGTGAACCATTCCATTGTCCACTATTTTCATTCAATACTATATGCACACCAATGTATCTTCAAATGGTGTGCATATTATTGTATGACACACCATGATACTTTTTAAAACAAGTGTTCCCCTCTCTAGTGTGTCCTTATATATATTAAGAGAAATAAGGCACCTGATATGAGGTTGCATTGTTGAGAGATGTTTGTTTTCAAAAATTTCCTCATGTTGTAAAATATAATACATGTCATTTCAATGAATAAAGACCATTTCATTAAATTTGCATTTATAATTAAGAATATGCAAAATATAATGCATGTCATTTAAATGATTAAAGACTGTTTCATTAAATTTGCATTTATAACTAAGAATATGCAGTTTAAAAATGTGAATATCAAACTCTAAAGTGCGATTATCAAATTATGATAGTGTTAAAATCATATTTTAAAAGTGTTAATATTGAATTCTAAAAGGAATATCGGACTCTAAAAGTGTGAATATTAAATTCTAATAGTGTAAATATTAGTTTTCACTATTAATATCAACATTTGTTTATGTATGTGATTTCATATCATTATAACATAGATTTATTATTGTATTGTTATTAAAGACAAGGAAATAGAAACACGTGTAGTCACTACATTGAATAAGTATACATTTTCATTAATGTTTAATGTTGAGTACAATATGGACAGGTGATAGTGAAAACACATATTATCAATCTATACAAAATGAGGACTACAAGTTAGTTCACTTACCCAATTTGCCACCTTATTTGCAAACACTATAACTATGTTACTACAAAATATTCACAAAACCCAGATCCTAGGTTAGGAGAGAAGAGAACATTTAACTCAAAATCTAACCAAATTTAGAGTAATTTTAGTATAAGACCCTCCAAACATGGGTCAAAATAAATGCTTCCAAAAGGTGTTCAGGCAGACTTCATGACAATGAATAAGATTCGAAAAGTCTGAAATAGGATTTATAAAATGTAAATATTGGATTTGAAAAAGTTCAAAATTGGATTTAAAATGTGTGAAACTGTAACACCCCATATCTTAGCCTTAGGTAGTTAGAACATTATTGTTTACTCATCTTAGTAATTTAATTACTAACATTTGTTTGGGCTTAGTTAGATTGGGATAAATATTTGAGATATGTACATCTGGACCTAGTTATGTATTGTCTAATATTATTTTCATCGTTATATGTTCATGATGTTGATCGTTATGTGATTTGATTAAACATGTAAACTTACATTTCTTCATTGAACATTAATACAAATATGGATTCTTATATGAAATTATGATGTATATACATGGATATGAGTTATTGGTGAACTAACCTATATGTTGATGAGCTATGTAATATCCAAATGACTACAATGATGAGGTAACATGGATGTCCTATATATCAAGAAGATAATGTATGCTATAAGTAATATTTATTATTTAATTTATGATTCAAAATATTTCTATGATTTGTGGTAAGTGTGGTTTTGATAGGATGCACAGTTTTCCCAGAGTGGTTGTTTGATGACATGAATCTAAGAACAATAGCTTCACAATAGGGCTTCATGTAGGGTGTTGACCCTAGTTCTATAAGGAGGGGTCGAGGTATTTCCCACCATTTATCCTCCGAAACCTAGATTCGTGGGAGCGTTGTTTGAATTCATGTTCCCCTAGACGTGTGGTGGTGATTGTTAGTTGCATGTTGGGGAAGCTTGGTCGAGATGTATGACACTTCTTCTTACAAGTTCTATCTGGAGTTAGGTCAATATAGTTGATGCTCCAACTTAGTCCAACAGAGGAAATGATAGGATGGAATATGGAAGTAGGTTAGGAAGGAAGGATGCTTCGATGTTAGTTGAGAATATTGATTGGGGATTAGAGATGCCACTATTGTTTACTAACTTGGTTCCTACCATGTTTAAAACCCTCTTTTGATTTCCTATTGATATTTTACATCTGATAACGAGTTATTGATGAATTGGTGTAATTTTGTCCATTAAGATTATTAAATGATGCATTACTTGATCTGTTTTCCTACATGTCTTGGTATGATCATATAGGAACTATGCACTAGAGGCAATGGTTGTTTATCATTAGTACATGCATGAGATATGTGTCTGCTAGCTACGCACACATACCCTACACATGTACACTAGTACGATTAATTAATGTATTAATTATTAAAGTAGATTATTAGCTATTTAATTGAATGTTTAATGATTACGTAAATTATATTGCATACACAATATATAGGAGATTTAAATTCCTTCTTTGACTTTGATTAATGGTTGGTATGATGAATTAAATGAGCATGGTGAGTTGTCATGTACATTTTGGGGAAAATTTTCAAATTGCATTTAGTAGCTAGCATGAGAAGAAAGACTTTGCATTTTATTTATTGTTGTTTAATGCAAGTTATTTATATTTTAGTTTTATTTTAATATTTTCCCAAAAATCTAGATAAGGGAGGTTGACGGATAATAATGAGGGTGTTTGAGGAGACTTGGGGAAGGGTGTATGGAAGCTTGATAAATATGGAGAAGAAGTGGTGAGGAAGGGAGATGGAGAGGTTTGAGCATGATGAGAGGTTGTGAAAATTTTGGAAGATATATTTCTTATGATGGTTTTTCTTTGAGAATTTGTGCTTTGCTATTCTCCGAGTCACGTGCACGGAGGGCCAAGAAACTAAAAGGTTTCTTGGAGCTAGGAATTCGGCTAGGCTCCTAGTTGGCTGGGAGTATTCTGTTGTTTCACTTTGGGCAAGTGAGAAAAGAATGGTTGGAAGAATCTTCCTACTACTAGCAAAGCTACATTGCAATTGATTAGCTTCCATGGACCATGGAGGAGGTATTTTCATCGGTATTTTATTGTACTTTTGTTTTAAGTTTTAAATCTTAGAGTTAACATATTACTTAATTCATCATGTTATTTATAGTTATCATTGAGCAAATGTAAAAGAGTTGTGGAAATGAAAATCAATGAAATTATGTTAAATCAAAACTGTTAATGCATATGTATTTAATGAGTGATTAATTGCCTAACATCCTAGATGGGTGTTACAGAAAATAGAATCCTAAAGTCTAAATATCAGATTTGAAAAGTGCAAAATTGGTTTTGAATGTGTGAATATCATTAATTTAAAAAACAATAATTGAATAGTTGTTAATTTTTCTTATAAATTTATACTTGAATTATAAGTGGTATGGTTATTAGATTTCAATACCAACAGTTTTATTAGTCCCACCAAGGTACTATAGTGATGAATTTATTGTTAACCTTTTATATGTTTATTTGAATTTTAAATATTTCCATGTCAACAACAAATTTATGTATAGTTTGTATTTTTTTATTTAAATTATGTAAATAATTGGTTGCGAGAACAATTTCCCACCAAGATAACCAATCCCTTCTACTTTAATCCCACATCAATCCTTGATGAAAATATTAATTTTGCATGACATATACTAATGAAGGTAGAAAACAAACCCCATGTATACTCTTCCATTGAAAAATGTCCAAATTGAACGTGAATCCATACCAATCTCGATGAAAATCCAAATAATCCCATTGTAAGTAACCCTGGTGACAGTCCAAATAATCCCAATGTAATTGGTTGGAAACCAATTGCCATGGCTTATATATCCTATGAAGGACCACACAAACCACAAATTGTGAAAGAATTAGGTGTGTCGACTATCGACTATATCACATAGGCTGAAATGGTCGATTATGTGATTTATATTAAGGACCACACAAACCACAAATAGTGAAAGAATTAGGTGTGTTGACTATCGTCTATATCACATAGGCTAAAATGGTCAATTATATGATGTATATGTCTGGGATTAGTTGATATTGAGTCATATTTTTCTATTTAGATTAATCCTTATGTCTAGGATTAGTTGAGATTGAGTCATATTTTTCTATTTAGATTGATCCTTTTTCTTAATGTATTTTTTTTCTTTGAGCTTAGGCTAGAATAGTGTTCATCCCTCATGTGAGTCTAAGATGATGAATATTGATGGTTGAAAATGAGCTATGAGTGTTTAGCGATTATCTATATCTTGAATATATGTTTATATTGTATAATGTACCCGTGTATCAAGCTCCTACTAGCATTAGACTGTTGTAACAAGAGACCACGAGTTGAATGGATCAACAAATATCTATCCAATGACCATGAATAAGAAAATGTCACGTTGTTGAATTGAGGTGAATTTTCATTTTGTTTTCATGAGGTGTGTTTCTTGTGGGTAAATCTACATACCACCTAAGTTTTCAACCATTCTTGCAATCACGTAGGGTTCACTAGTGATCACAATTGTTAAATCCTCGCCTTCACATCTTCGAAAAATTTGGATGTAAATAACTATGAAAATTGTCATTCCCTTTTCATGGATAATATGAAATGAAAACTGATGTCATATTATGTTGGAAATTGTGTTGTCATTGATGTCAAAGGTAGACATGATTGTGAAATTCATGGATATCATTGATATTACGGGAAAGGGGAGTCTAATTGTTTTCAATGATCGGGGGAGACTATGAATGCCTCCATGCATTGTGTTATTGATTTTCTACATATCTACTCTGTGTAAATGAAGGCGGGATGGCAGAGGAAGTATCTAGACTGCTACAACCAAAGACGAGATCAGGAAGCGTCCATACTGCAAATCAAACTAGACAAAGGAAGTTGAGTATGTCCTTGTGCGTCAATAAGTTTTTGGGTACATGGATCTATGTGAACAAAGGAAAGAGGAAGAACATGACCTTGATAAAGAAGAAATTGAGGAATGATATTTGGTAGGGACAGACTGCTAAAACCTAAGAACAAATTGAGGAAGCACTCAAATTGTATAGCTAGGCCAACAAAGGAAAGACGAGTTTTTGAATTCTGTATAGAGGTATGAGGAGGACAAAATAATCTCTTGTCATATTTGAGCAATGTTGAGATTGAAAAGAAGGTCCCATTTTATCAAAAATAAGTGAATGACTTCGATCGATATATACCATATTCATAAATAAAAACGACTTCAGTGGGTTTAAAATGAAAAAGTGACATTAAGTTGTTCGAATGATAATGCGGAAGTTATAGAACCTGTTGGACAACTGAGAGGGGGGGTGAATCAGTTGTTACCATGCTTAAACAATTATGCTTCTTTTAAACTCTTTGCTGAGACACTAAATGATGATCACAATAATGCAGGGGAATAAACAATGGCATATTCAGCATCATCCACACATATGAGAAACACAGAGACAGATATTTCCTGAGGAAACCCATACAGGGTAAAAACCTCTTTTTCTTTATATGATAAGTAATAGTTACATTATTTAAATTATCATACATATGAGCACCAACTCATAATGAGGCTACAACCTCTGTTTTGCAAGCTGCAACTTGCTGAGAGCACCAACTCTCTGTTTTCTCTAGCACCCACTAGAAGGAAGCACCAACTCCCTGGTTTCTCTAGCA